>JAQGBJ010000101.1:0-68056 GCA_034698345.1 Sphaeridia pumilis
AGGCTTCACGTGTCGTTAGGACTCAGATTAGGGATCATCCAGGGCTAAAGTCAGTGTTAGTTAGTGGAAAATTCACCTTCTCTGAGACCGAACGCCACAATATTTCATAAACATGTTTTGACTTTCACCAGTCATTTTGGAAACATTTCTCGGAGGAGTCTAGCGACTTTTGCGTTGATGGAATTTGGGTGAAAAGAATTTCTCCCAACCATCACCTGGAAAGAAAGATAAAGTGGTGGAAATGTCTCGTTGGCAGGTACACAAAGTTTGTGCACAATAAAAGAATCTGACAGCCTTCCAAAGGAAAGAAGTAGCAGTTAATTTAGTTTACAAGACTTTCGAGGCTTTACATGCACGTTGACAGAGACGAGGTTGTGAGTAGTACGTAGGGAGTTGTTGGAGGAAGTAAAAGTCGGGAATCGTACAAAAGGAACAAAATAGTAGCAACTCTGAATAGATTGTATTGTTTATTTTCCGGTAGTTGACAACCTACAACTTGTTTCGTATGTACATTGCTATATACACAAAGTTTTGAAAGTGTCAGTCAGAGCGTTGCTAAATTAAATGTAATGTTCGGGCGGGCACTAGATTAATTTTGGAGAAGAGCGTGAGGCGAGTCAAGTTTGAAGTCTGCTTCTGCTGTTGGTCGGTCGTTAGCAGTTGGCGGTTTTCCTTCAAATGATTTTTGATGAAGCAATGAGCAGAGCAATTCATGCGGTTGACTAAAGTTGACTACTCTCAAAGGCCGAAACTTTTCCAGAACTGAATTCGCTCCGCAAAGGGATCGGGTATCATTTTGACCCACTTGTCCACTTGGAGAAACTCAATTTTTGCTCCATCGACTGCATTCCAAATGACTCGCGGCGAGCCTTCCAAAGTATACATTGGAGACCTACAAATATTATCGCAAAAATCAATAGGTTTCCCATAACATGATTCTTTTGGTCGGCGTAATTCTTCCCGGATGCCCCGTAGCCATAACCCTTTCGCCGAATGAAAATTCAGTGAGGGAGAAAATGCCTTGAAATTTTCTAGTTGAGGAGCCTTGACACATGCGACACTCTTTGGATGGGAATGCGAGGCATCACGACCACCACGTGTCGTTCCCGACCGAGTGATTGCTCGAGTGCAAAGGCTGATCTACTACTACTGATCTATCGGAGGGGATGTGCGAAATAAAGTTGTTTCCCCCGACAGTCAGCCATTAGTGTGTGTCAGTCACTTACCCGAGTTTGGCGAAATTTGTTATCAAGTTCACCATCAAGTGGCTTATTTGACGCTCTGGGTCGTCTGCCCGGAAGCCGTTGTACAGCATGCTGCTGTTGAAAAGGTAAAAAACATCTTCCGCGTGTCCTACGCCTGGAAAGTGATGGAGGCAAAAGCGTTAGCGATTCCGAGTTTTTGACACGGATCAATATTGATGGAAGGAGAAGATGAGGCTGTTTTAATAAAGCGGAAGAGACTTACCCCAATCATCTGCGTTGATGCCCATGAAATCGGCGACGTTGTACTTTCCTTTGAAGCGGAAGACGTTGGAATAGGTTGGAGCTATTCGGGAATGCGCTTCCACTGCCTTGTGGAATTCATTGACAAAGAGCCGGTCTCCTAGTGGCTGTAAATCACATGGATAATGAATGAGCCAGTGGCTACACGAACGATGTTGTGTAACACATTCGCATATGCTCCAAACATGTTCCATGTTCTTGGAGAACGTGAGGACGTTTTTAAGTAAAAGATAAAACAGAGTGGCTTTTTTGGGGGGAGAAAGCACTTTTTCCAGAGAAGAAAGGCTTGCTGAGGTGGAGGAGGAGAGAAAGAAAAAGAAGTGCAGTTTTACCCACCTGACTAAGCTCGACTGTAGTCAAATCCCGGAGTGGCTTGTTTCCAAAGTAAAAACTAATGATGCTTTTGGTAAGTTGTTTCTGCTGGTAATAATCCATGTCAGAGTATTCCAGGATTCTTGGCGCTAGCGTCGGGAAGCCTTCTTTGAGCTTGTGAATTAGAAGCATGCCGTAGGCAACTAGAAACAAGTTGTGAATTTTCAATGATGAGAGTCCCATGCATAATAAGAGGAAGCTGTGTGTGTGTGTGTGGAGGCAAATTACTAGGGTGAATTTCAATAATAAATTCTGCCTTGCGGGTCCAGCAGCTTTGAATTGTTTAGCTCCGCAAAGATGGACTTACTCAGTAGCGGGTAGAGGCCTTCGTCCTGAGTCACGCTCGAAATCCAAGGAACTGGGGCAACGCTTCCCGTCGCGTAAGCGTCAGCGGGTGTTTGAACCAGAAAAGCATCCGATGAATTTCCACGCTCCAAGGTCGGAGCGAACATTGTAATGGGGAAAGGACCCCAAGTCTGAAAATATCCAATGAGCCGCTTAATTATGCATCTGGTTCAGCTGTTGACATTTTCTTGAGAAGGGAGAAGCTGGGAAATGGTAGTGTGGAAAAGTTTTTGTCATTTAATTACCGGAAGAAGACGCTGGGCGTCAACTAGCTTCACTGGATCGCGACTTCGAAGGCATGTCACTATGGCGTTTGTTTGAACTTGGAACTTGAGGCTGTTGTCGTAGCAGCGGAACTTTTGAGCGACGGTCCGAGTATACTTGATGACTTGCTCAGGCATTTTGAAGCCGAAGCGGTTGAATGCTGTTCCGCTCATGGAAATGGCGCGCTGGAAATATGCTCTTGTCCGGTGTGAAATCATGTGTAAATGAGCCTGGAAACCAAAAAGTAGTTGAAATTCTTATTTTGTAATGCTTATATATGCGTAAGTACGTGGAGAAAAGTTGGAGTCTTTTACCGCGGAGCCACCTGCACTATGCCCAAGAATGGTAACTTTCTCCGGATCACCGCCGAATTTCTCAATGTTTTCGTGAACCCACTGCATTGCTAAGGCTTGGTCTTTCAAGCCGGTGTTTCCTGGTGCCGCTCCGTCGCCAGTGGTCATAAATCCTGAAATCAAACGGTGTAATTGATGAGTTAGCAGAAGGGGTGAGAACAACGGAAATTGTGGACTGGCATCTGGGCATGAAATGGAAACGTTCTCAGGTTTAGCGTGAAAATGTGTTATAACGTCGATGTAAGTCTCTGATTAGGCGGCCATCAGCTCCGTAAGAGGAGAATTATAGTGAAACATGACTGACAGAAGGTCTTTGAGACAGTGTTGCTGAAGTAGAAGAAATTTACAAGGGCAATTCAGGTGAAAGTGTGTACACTTTGCGTACTTACCAAGAATGCCCAATCGGTAATTGAAAGTGACGAGTACAATCTTCTCATCCATCAAGTACGAAGGTCCATACTCGGCCCCTGAGCCGTAAAAGAAAGCTCCGCCGTGAATCCAAATAATAACTGGCAACTTGGGATTGCGATTCTTGGAAGGAAGCTGCGAAACATTCGGTTTTTTTCATAAAATCAATTGAGATTCGAATACCGTACTGACCAATGCTCCTGGCACTGAAGAAGTCCGTGGTATTTCAATAAAATATGTTGTGTATGGGTATCTTGCTAATTTTGAAGACATGTTGTACCTGCTGGGTGAAGATGTTCAAGAACAAACAGTCCTCATTGCCAACAACGCGGAACATTTTGGACGGCGACTGCTGGAGACAATCAGGCCCCGGTTGCGTGGCACGCCAAACTTTGTGCCAAGGTTTCCTGGGAACAGGTGCCTTTTGAAGGAGAAAATTCACGTTCAAGTTGCTGGAAAGGATCCGTCAATATCTTGACAGGAAGGAAACTTTTTCAAGACCAAAAATACCGGACTTACCCGAAACCGCAAGTTTCCTACGGGCGGCTCAGCGTACGGAATGCCTTGGAAAGCAAAGAAAGAATGGCCGCCAGAGCTGAGCATTCGATATCCTTCAATAGCGCCATGCTTGGTAACCACAAATGGATCCGACTCTTCATCTTTATTCCTGGCTGACTCTAAATATCGCTTGTCGATTCGGTTCCCAATGGCAAGTTGATCCCGTCCTCCATTCAAAGAGCGTTCACCAAGCGCATTGTTATTCTCGAGGTCGATTTCGGGCTGTTGGAATCTCGGATCACATGGCACAATGGCACACAGCAAATTCAGCATAAAGGTCGTTGTCAAAATCATGTTGGAATTTTTGCTGGAGCGTTAGCGTTGTTGTGAAGGTGGTGGCAAGTGGAGTGTGGAAGTTGTATTTTGGTTCTTCGAACTGGAAATGTGTAGAGGAGCACATATTATCGGAACGACGCAGACTTGGAATAGGATCCGCAGAAGGAATTGCCAATTTCGGAGGACACCGGCGGCATGAGTCGGTCGTTGGCGGAGCTGGTGCGAATGGTGTATGTGAAGAGTCCAAAGACAACTGACCAACTGCTCCTGTCCAACTTGTTTAATCACACTTGATATGGCATGTCTTGTTGTTGGTAAAGCGGCTAAGTAAGTGGCTTGAGTTGTGGCCTGGACGCTGGAGAAGCATTAGCTATTAATGGGGCAAGTTGGCCGTGCAAATTGTGTTGAGCCGTCTCCCACACTTGGATGAAACAGGTTTTGGCAAACGTTCCGACTCGTGGGGTTTTGGATGAGAATAAGAGTTTCTTCTGGCCTGTCTTTTGCCCTACTGAAAGACATTGATTCTCGTAGGTTGTCCATTGGATGAAATATGAAATATGTATAGGCATAATGGCCAACTTTTCGAGTCGCAAATAGTTTCAAGTTGAGGTGGTCCTCTCAGTCAGTAATTGACGTTACAAAGAGCGCGTCTTCAAGGTTATTAAATGTTGTTGAGTTACTATATAGCGTCTTCGTAAGCATTGTCAAGGTGCAGACCAGTGTATAATATACAAACAACAGAGTTGGTGTCAACCAGAATGCTGCTGATTAACAACAAAGAATTACAACAACTGCGGGAATCATAAAACGCTCATCTCTCGCTTCACAATTAATCTCTGAAGCTGCGTAAATCCACAAAGTTTTTCGCTCGCTAAAATTCCCAGGAAATCAAAATCACGTTCACTGTTTCATAGTCTCTGACTCTCTCATAGTCGTGATGAGCATTTGTTGAAAATTTAATGCATCCATATACATAATACATGTATACTGACTTTTGATTACCGAACTAAGCGAACTGAATAAAATTCCCACGGCCCGGCTGCAAATTGTAATGTTTTAATTGGCGGCTGAATTCGCCCGCTTGCAAAGCTGGTTCGCATCGTCTTGATAACCAGAAAAAGCGACTTGAAATCTGCAAGTTTTCTAAGGAAATAATAATTAGTCATGCATGAGAAATTGATATAAAATCCAGTGGAATATAATCACTATGGATTGAGGTACACGTCAAATTTTTCTTTTTGCTCCAACTTTCGATTTCATGAGAGCCTGGGCAGATTAGATTAGTTTGGTTGCAAAAGTAGTTCATGTGTCAGGTGAGGTCTCTCTGGAGGCAAGTGTTAATCTTCTTTCACGAGCTTGGCTGAAAGGCGCCGCACCTTTTGATAATGAAAAAGCTCGCATGTTCATGGATATGCATTTCACTGAATACACACGGCAAAAAGTGTACATGGAATCGACATGTACAATTTTGTTACGCAATGCGGCAGGAGGAATCTAATTTTGATTGCTTCAGTGAGTACGCGTAGTGAGAGATGAGTTTTAAATATTTGCAATTAAATGGCCTTTGTTTGTTGTACGGAAGCTTTTATAATTTTGATTGTCGGTGGAGGAACCACTTACTTAGCTTAAGCGCGAAGCGTGTCGGACGGCCGTCCCTTGTTTCCAGGAACCCTCAATAATCTCTAGTCTTTTTGATCTCGCATCTGCTGTATATAATGCCTCCTTATCATGATGACGGATATGAATGCGGCAATAGGAAAGATGCTCTGCGGAGAGGAAAGAATTCTGCAAGTCTTACTTATAAGCCGTCTCTCCAGGCTCAAGACATGAAATTCAGGACGGAAATTATTCACTCAACTGAGTTTCCCAGAGGCGTGTATAGCATCATACGAAGGCAGCGCTTACACGGACGCTTCTCATGCCTTCTTCAAACTTTATTCTCGCGTAAAGCTAAAAGTCCGAGAGGATGGGATAAAAGTCACAAGATAATTCACTTTGCTCACCATTCCCATAGAAACGCTGCTTGACATTGGCGATAAGCCGCACAAAAGCCGTCTCCAACTTTGTGACAGTTCAAGTCTCGAGTAAATTCGGGAGTGTCACACGAGGGTAATAAAAGTGTTTGGACGACTGCGACAATGGGCAGACGATACATGTCGCATGTCACCTTGATAAAACATTACTGTTGAAAAGCCTAAAGATTAACTGGTGTAAACTGACATTACAAACACTCATATATGTGTGTTGTACTCATGCATCCAGAGTTTAGCGAAATATCTCTACCGTTAAATTTAGTGGCTTTTCGTAACTATAGAAACTGCAGTTTTAGTTTATTTTCAAACTACCAGTTAGCCGAGATTCTTACCCACCAGTACAATCGAGCCAAAATAATGCAATTTCAATTAAATTTTATGCTGAATAACCAAATGTATTGATACGATGTTCAAGCCATACGAGAATGACAAAGAGAACATTAAGTGTTGGAATGCTAATTTCTACTGCTGAATCGACTTTTCTATTAATGCATGTTAGTTTCATAGGATTTTCAAAACTGTATTTTTTCGTCGCCATCTTGTAGTCTTGTGATAACCTTCGAACCAGTATCATAGCTCTTGAGCTTATTCTTATCACCGGATGTTCGATGAAATTTCCAAGGTTTGGAGCTGAACTTTAAGTTTAGAGCTTCTTCTACCAGTTTTTCGGACTTGGGCCCAGCGGGTGGTCCATTATGGCGGATGAGCAGTTCATCTGAAAGGTTGTCGGTTCTAAGGTTGGCTCGACCTTCCAGTATATCACCAATCTGTGAAGTCATGGTTTCGACGACGCTCTCGACGCAGTTGCGGTTCGCTGAAACCGACAGCACTTTCATTACCTCGGGAAAAGTACTTTTTGGTCCTGAAAGTATAATCGTTCAGAAAAATGTTGATATTAATATATATACAAAACCATGCTGAAACTCTGTAACGTCTGTAGTTGAGAACTTACCATCGAGCTTACGCAGATAAAAGTCGGTTTCTGTTTTAACATCAACCTTTTCCGGGTACTCAGTACGAACGGCATTACATAACTTTTCATATTGATTCCTGACTTCTTCCGAAGAGACAGTAGAATCCAGTAAGCCGGCGGAATTGTAAATGTTTACAAGTGTATCAAACTTTCCTACGTTGCATTCCGTTCTGATCTTGTTGAAACTGAAGCAATCTGAAATCAGGCTCAGTGTATCAGCTCCATACAGCTCCGCGACTTGCTTCCTACCCTTTCCTGGTTTGCCATGGAATCTGGCGTCAAGTTTTTCAATTAAAGCTTCAGCGTGTTCAGCCACAGCGTTTGACTCTTTGGAAATTATGTAGCCAATATCTCGTCCCGTGGCATCTTCGGAGCTCCGGGTCCGCTTAGGAGGGACTGTGTTGAGGTCACAACCTTTGTAGCTATTGTAAGCCTTAACTCCAGAACAACAGCTAGAGAATCTTGGCAGGACTTCTGGTACCGGCCGAAAGATTTCATCAGAGCAGGCTTCGTGAATTCTTTGCAGTTGATTACGAAGGTCTCTTATTGCTTCAGCACTATGCCAGGGCATTTTGTTGACCACCTGTAGCTTCTTTGAGGCTTCTCCTACCAGACTATAAATGTCCCCAAGCCCTGACATTCGCAGGACAAATTCCGGAGCAGCTATTGTAGCGAATGTGTTTGGGTCACATTGTTTGAAGTATGGATGCAGAAATACATAGTTTTGGTCGAGGGCATCAATGAACTTTGACAAATGACTCGAGAAGCGCGTGTCGCTGTAGGTCTGGAATCGTCTCAACCCTGGCACTGTTTCGTCGTCTTCTCTGAGATTTTCTGCTAGTTTTTTCAGCTCTTTGAGGGACGACCCGTATCTGAAATCAGAGCCTATGCTTGACATAGTTGTGAGCGTCGTCCTAATCCATGTTTGCGTGATACTTGAAAGCTGCTTTTTCTGGCCTCTCGCATTCTTGCAAACCAACTCTACAATATAAGTAATAAATGAGTCAATATGCTTTTCATGAAGGCATAGAATATTGTATATAAGACATTTTTTGGTAACCTAACACATGTGCGTTGTCCCATTGGAAGGAGTAGGCGTGACGATGCTCTTCCGGTACACCCATGAGATTCATCAGAATTTCAGGCACTTTTTTATGATGGTAGTCACCATCCATGCAGGCTCCCGTGATGAGTTTCTTCATCTCCTCAGGCGGAAAGTACTCTTCTAGAACACGAAAAATGTCAGCCGCCATCTTTTCTCCATCATCCCCTGCAGATTCGACGACGCCAAGAAGGTAGCTGTGAAACACTCCGTTTGAATGAGAAACGCTGCCTATCAGATGATAGGATTTGCCTTGAATTGTAGTCTTGTCAGCTACTATGGAAATGTTTGGCTTCTGGCCGGTGCTTTCAAGTATTCTGGAACACTGCTGAATGTACTTCTTCTTCAAGACGTCTGCAAAATGGCTTCTCATTTCAGCAACGAACTCCCGACTGTGGCACAGCTCACCAACGTTCAAATTCTTTGCAAAATCTGCATTGATTTGGCGTTCATATTGTGAAAGACCAAGAGTATCCTTCAGACATAGGTACGCATTCAATCCAAGATTTTTGCCAACAATCCTGTCCGCTTCCGACGTCTGCTTCAGGAGTCTTGCTTGATGGCTAGGAAGGTTTCCATGACTTCGGATTCTTGATTTGAGCATGCTGAACTTGCTTGTGAAGGTTTCCGATTCTTCTGGAACCCCAAATGTAGCATCACACGCAATACATTCGATTGAAGCTGATTCCTTCTGTTCCACCCACGGATAGAGCTTCTTCAAGTCTTCAACTGATTTTGCTTGTCGATAAGAACTTTCAGGATGTGATTCCGATACCTCAATCCGTATACCAAGGTTTTTCTTGTGAGTATCGGATTTTAAATGTTTGATAACATTTCCTTTCAAGCTCTGAAACTGCTTCGCTCCTTGCTCTTCTGGCACTGAGATCGGTCTGAAGCACTTCGTGTTGACGCAGGGCTGGCAGTACATTTTGCTGTCGACTGTTTGGAAACATGACAAAGATTCTTGAAGTTCAGCAGCGTTTCTTGAAGCTTCAACTTTCGTTAGTAGTTTCTTGTGGCATTCGTTCATTTTCTGAAGCACCTGAGATTTTGTCTCTTCGATCGCTTTGATGCACGAATCTGAGAAAAACAGTGTGAATTTATTATGATTTATATTACTTTCAATCTCAGAAATTCATGCTAGAGATGATGAGGCTTGTGCATACCTGCTTCATTGATCGTGGTCCATTTCAACTTTGATCTATAATCCGACAAGGATTTTACTCCCGGCAAAGTTCCCGTGCCTAGTACAAGTGCTTCAATTGCGTACAATGCGTGAACAGAGGCATCAGATTCTGTCAATAAGATGCACAAGGAGAGTAAGAGCGGGATGATATAATCTCTATAATAACAGACCAACAAAAATCAAACTAACCGCTGGAGTAAGGAAGTAGGCGCTCCTGCAAGTATTCAACTGCCCAACCACTCTCTGATAGACGGTTTTCTATTTCCGATTTGAGCTTCACGTAACAAGTGTCATTCAGTTTGGAAGTTTTGTCTAGCACTCGGATCTTCCGCGCACTGAAAAACAAGTTTGTCGATCGAAAGTATAAAAAATGGTTGGTGAGAGAAGGTCAAGTAAAATGCTAAAAACTCACCTCTTCTCAACCACATATGCCGAGCATGTATCCGAATTTTTCAAGATTCCAGTAAGAGAGTCAGAAGTTCTTACAGCTGTCAAGAAGTCGTCGGAGATCATAACGAGTTGTGATATTTGCTCGTGTTTCGTGTTATTATTAAACAGTTGAACATTAACTTTCTTGGTACAAAATACGGATTTGGAATTCCAGACTTCCATCTTCTTCTCCGCTAACTTCGACTCATGTTTTACACCCATGATTGTTAGATAAGAGTCGATAGCCTTTGAAGTCAGGTGTTGGCCTTTTTCATAGCATCCCAGATTCAAGATTTCACCATCCAAGAAAAACAAGTTTGCTGGATCCACCTCACCTTCACAAAGAAATGTTTTTCATACAGATGATTCCTTTTGAATCACAAATTTCAGTGCAAGTTCTAGGGCTTACCCGCTGTCACCTCCGGAATGTTCTGCACAGTTGACAAGACGTGTTCCTGTTTCGCGATTACCTGCGGACTTCCTAACGGGCGAACTAAACGATGAAGAAGTGTTTGCTTCCTTGGTGCTTTGCCTAAAATTGAAGAAAACCTATGACTCTCGATATTCAGTTACAAATACAGCGAAACTCCAGAATTTTCGTTTACTTTGGACTAAACTTGTTGATAGGTCTTTTTCAGTTTGGCAGTTGATCTTGTTTACACCGGCGCTGTTGTGTTCCACTTGAAATAAAAGCAAAGTTCAAATTACAATCCCGCCAAAACTCGATGGTAGTGTTTACTCGATGATACAGTTCAAAATAACTCACATTTCTTCCTCCTCTCCTGGGCCCACATTTGCTGTTCTTCTGCATATGTAGTACTCTTGGGCGCTACATATCCGCTCTTGTCGAGAGCAATCTGGCGCTCAATCATGTCATTGAATTCCGAACTCCGGAGAACCTCTTGCTGTTGCTTATGTTGTTGATGCTGTTCATGCTTCTGCATGACAGTTCGAGTTGTAGAGACGTTCCAGCATTCCCATTCCCTCCTTTGGTCTCTTCTGGTCTCCTCATAGCTGGCGCTCTTGTGCGAGTCGTCCAAGAGTTGTTGCTCTCTCAGATTTTGATTGTAGTTTCTGGCTTCGTTCAAACTTTTTTCAAGCTGATTTCTTCTGGCATCCCAATGTGCGTTTGTAGTAGCACCTGCAGAAGGTATTGAAGATTTAACACTGGCACTTGAAGTTGTGAAACTTTGAGAGACTCGTGAAGCTGTGGCCGGCGTTGTTATGGTGGCCTCCGGTGCCAGTGGAAATAGATTTTGAAAATTCTGAGTTTGCTTAGTAGCTTTGGTGCACGATACAGATTCCGGGTTTTGAGCTCCATCAGCAATAAGCGGCACCGTTGTTCCAGCAGTTGGTTGGCGTGATTTCCCTTCAATAGCAGTGGCCAAACTCCCCAACGAGGAGATACTGGAAGCGGCGAGGCTTGCAGTTTCCGGTGACCGAAACCAAGCCAGAGTTGGTGGTTCCGGGATTTCTCCTGGCACTCGTAAGCGGCCTTTTCCATTCCTACTTTTTTCTTGGTGTGACATTGTCACTTAGCAAATGCTCAAACTCGACTAGTTTCATTGTGTCCGATAAATAATGTAGAGGTTTTTTCCATTGGTAGGAATGTGTGGGTTTCTCATTTCATGTTGGATGTGATTATAGGCTTCAACCCGATCCGAGAGGCTTCGTTCGTAGACGACATAGGGTTCTCTGTCTAGCCGTCAATAATGCTGTTCTTCCTGTATGAATACTCAGACCTGAGATGTGTATTCATATGGCGCTTCTTAGCACTCGTTCAGAGCGTAAGACACCTAGTCATTCACAATGAAATTTGAAACTAACGTTCTGTATTTGTTCAAAAGTGTGATATCTCTCCTAGATCCTGGCTCTTTTGAGAACTGGCTTGGCAGTCGTAAACTGGGAATGGGAAACTTTCCATACTGTCCTGGTACTTTGCTGTAAGTTGAGTAGATATTAACACAACGTTGAAACGTAAACTTTGCTTATTACATTGAACTGGTTTATACATGCAATTATAGGTGTTCATGCGGGGGATTTCTTTATCGTCTTGTTCTGGCTGATACAGCTAACCAAACTGCACTATCTCAAGGTATAACTTTTAACTGTTGCTGATAACTAATGTAACTCAGGGAAGTCCAGTGCGACTAGAATGGGTTGTAAAAGTTTGATTTCCTTTTACAGCTTCGGATAATCATGACGAATGTGATGCTGTACAACTTCATCTACATACTCTTCTCAATGTGGGAAATCATATTCTATTCTCGACTGTCTACTGAGCTACTTATATTAGACGGCATTGTGATGGTTGTGAAAACTGGTACCATTTGTATAGGCTTTATCTATTGTTCTGAGCTATCCAAGATGTTGGACAAAGAAGAGAAAAGGTCCGTTGCACTTCAAGTTGTACCATCAACTGTGTTCAAAGGAACTACACCAGCTGATGCTTTGGAATGTTCATCTGTAAGAATAGCTTTCGAGTAGCTGCAATGTCGTGTGATTCTCTGTAGTACATGTTATGATAGACCTAATTAAAAATGATTTTAGATTTACCGATTTAATTCGTCGGGTGTAAGCTTTAATTCCAATTCAATAAATCGTTTGTCAAGAGTAGAATTGCGAGTGTGTGCAGCCTCTTGACGATATTTCTAGACTTAGACACGATTTCAAAGTTCATGAGTTTGCTAGTATTTTATGAATCCACCCATTTGGATCATTATGATTACTCCATCAATAAGGCGGCGTTCCCATATTATGTAATCAGAGGGTAACCTATCCTACCAAGGCTGCCATGTAATTAATTTGATTGCTCTTGTTCTGAAACTAAATTTCCGTATGATTTAAATCCATGAATATGGGTTAGTTTGTTTGTCGGGACTCACGTTACCGGCTTACTAGCTCACGAATTTCGAAATGAAAATGTTGCTACCATAGATACAGTTAAGGAACGTAATTTGACGGTAGATAGATTTCTCTATACTCTGGATGCATGGTTGTACTCCTGGGAAACTCCAGGAAAGCGTTTCCACCAGGAGCTGAAAGTTTGATAAGGCGAAACAAAATACTTGCCTGTCAAACTACTGCAGCGCATCTAATTTCAATAATGATTTGCAGCGCCGTTTGAACTTTGGTTTAATGGATTCGAATTTATGTGTTTTGGCATGACATCATTTTAAATTTATCTCGAGGCATTTCTGATGGTCGGAAGCGTTCCCAGTTGAGGCAGGTTAGGAGCTTAACTTTGTTGTCGTGCATCACGGTAAATTGCCAAGGCTGTAAATCTTCATTTCTTCTCCTGTCTGACGTGTTTGTGCGACTTTGAGCGTGTATACGTGCTTGGTTTCGGATGGCAAGTTACAAATTGCAATTTTGGAAGGAATCCAGCCAGGTATATGTTTTTATAGACTGCTTATATGCATGGAGGTAGTACATTGTGCACAAGAGAAGGAGGGCGGAGATATACCTGAAGCTTACCTCACAATCTGATACGTATTTATGGGGTTCATCATTATTATGAAAATCAGTTTTTTACAGTTTCACAAACATGTAATAACAATTTGTTTGAAGTTTATGTTCAAACATGTTCAAGAGCCCAGTGCTATTATTAGATGATAGCAGAGCGTATATATTTGTTAGAGTACAATTCAAAGAATGTTTGGAAGAATGGCGCAAAAACTATTGTTGCACAACTATTGCCAGCTGGACAATCGACTCCCGCCAATCGATTACTAATCTCGGACTCGCATAAATTAATGTCAATAGGATGGGAAAGGCTGGAGCCGTGAGAGACTATTAAATGTTCAGTGTTTGTGTTACACAGAGAAGAATAAACAATAAATACAATGATAATTGCAAGGATGACGACGCAGTTATTAGCGAATGTGGGATAATTTTGATGCTAATACAGACAAGAAGGAAAACGACTTTGGAAGGTGTAAAGGATGAGGTGACAGGTGAATCGGAGACACGCGTTCCCATATGGTCCCACCAGAAAAACAAACTGCACTCGTGTTAAACAAGTTGAATATGTTTTGAGATTTTGACAAACGCTGTGTGCAAACATTACAAAGGAATTGTGTGTCAAAGTGAGGAAGGCTTGGCTGGCTACTGGCTGGTAACATGTTCCGTACAAATGCCAAAAGCATCGTCCATATGTAATGACAGAGTATAAAAAGAAGTTTTTGCTACAAGGGCAACATGGCCATGGCCGGTCTTCTCCAGCCGTGCAGCCTTTGAGGCAACCTCGTCCAAGTCGAAACACAGCTACTACTTACCACAGGAGCGTGTAATTGTAAATGCAGCTTGTTCCCATAAGGTACAATGTTTTTATCTTGATTCCTTTTGAGAATGTTGCTCCGCAAATGACCTGTTGTTACCCAATTTGCAATTGTTGTGGCGAAAAAGCGTGAATTCCGTGGAAAGGCTAAAAGGGCAGGGAAGGAACGAGTTCCAGGTGTGTGGCCAAGACTGCATGACGCATCTTTTTTGACGACTGACGTAAGTCGTTAGATGGAATTGCAATTATTTAAGATTCATTTTACGCATCTTGTCGCTATTCAGCTGGCGGAGCGTAAAATGATGAGGAATGACTAGAAAGCACGCAAAACCATTAATTTTGGAGGAAAAAGTTGAAGGTTTCCAGGACGCTGGATGTTTTCTCGAGCAAGACAATCAAAAATACTGCAAGATGCATTTTTATGGTCGCGGAGTAGTAATGGACAAAATTCCATATTTTTGCAAAGATAACCTACAAAGTCGAAGGCTTTTTGCGAAACAAAATTTAAAGCTTGTATTCATACTACACATTTGGCCGTACAAGTGGTACAAGAAAAAATATCAAAATTTACAGATTTGTGGGTGCGGAACATGAGTTTTTGTTCACTATTTAACCAAAGAGCTCAAAATCTTTATGAAAATGATGTTGGTAGTCGAGTTGTCCAGGATGGTATTGACTGTACAAGTGGCGCCCACTCGCGTAGTTGAAAATAGGTTTGTGGGACCAGGGGAGGGAAAAGAAGGCGTTGAAGGTCCGATGTCCTCGATGTTTGTAGCCACCAAAGGGGTAGACGAAGTGCATTTTTTGTTTGTTGCGATAATTGTACTTGAGAGGGCCGTGGATATTGTGAACGTGGATTTGGTGGTGATGGTGACCCGTTGCAGTCGTCGCAATCTTTGGCAGTTGCAGATGAGTTTGATGTTGTAGAGCAATTACTGGGACGTGGTGTCCGGGGACGAGATGAAGTTGCGGAGTTTCGCCTGCATTTTCGGGGGCGTGAGCGTAATAAAGGGATGTGCCCGACTTGAGATGAGCAGAGGGAATTTCGGCGACTTGTGCAGGGATCAGTTGGGCGTTCACGGAAGGCTCGACTGCAGTGTCCTCGACGGAAGCTGTGGGTTCCAAGGAAGCCGGAATCGGCTCCGCTGCGCTCACAACTTTATCCACGGGTTTCTGCAGGGAATCAAAATACTCGCTCCTGCTTCCCTTTACAACGCCACTGTCACTTGAATTTCCACTTTCACTGGCATTCTTCTTGCTGGCCGTTCCGGTCAATTTCTTCCTCTGCCGCAACACCCGCCTCGGCTTCTTTCTCACTTTTAAAACGCGAACTTTGCCATCTTGTGACCCACTCACGCTGGGAGTTGTTGAAGCGGAGCCATCCGCAGCAGCCAAAACGACCACCACCGCCGCCAGCAGCACTGTAACCTGTAACCAAGAGTTCAAATTTCAAAAGCTGCTTTTCCAAAATACCCATTGAATTTTGAGAGACTCCATGGGCTCCTCAATTACACTTCGTAGCTTACCACCAGGAAGGAATTGAACTTCATAGCAAGGATGTAGACTCTCAGTCTTGGCACTTGGACGCTCAGCGAAAAAATGAACGTTTAAGGCTCACTTGCCGCGGTTATATAAGGGAATCGAGAGTTGTGTTACACATGACGTTATCAAAACAAACGTTTATTAAATGAACTGGTGAGGTGCGAACAAGTTTCTGTTTCGACAAGAAATGAGAAACAATACGCCTTCCATTTACCCGGCAGGTTGTACATGTATAAAGGCATATGCAACGGTCATTGCGAACGTCACATTACAAGAACCAAGAATCGTTAAGGGCTCGTGTGAAATACACCAGCACCGCATAGCACCCTTGATAAAAAAAGTTAAAGGTATCGTATATTAAATTATGTAGGGTGGAAAATTTGTCAAGGCTTCTGCAGCTAGATTGATATGAAGCCTAATGACACTTGAGGTACGAAGGATGCAGAAGGAAAATCCCCGTTGGCTCAGCATGTCAGAATGCCTTGGCACCTGCGTGCAATATTCCCGTTTGTTTACGCACTTGCTTGGCTGTATTAAAATTCCGCAAAACTGTGTGGTACATTAGCCGCTGCCATTATTGCGTAAGAAGGTATGTGAAGGATGGATGGAGAAGTAAGTACATTATTACACGAGTTTTATAGGTTAAGCGAGGAAACCTCAACATGAAGGTATTTGACAGGCAGGCTGTGGTTTACCGTCCATTAGTTAAAAAAATTACTCCTCGAGTTAAATGCATGTGTGTGGCTTGATACAAGAGAAAGTAGGCACGAAAAAAAGGAAAAAAAGAAGTGGGCCGCAAAACATGGTTGAAGGAATGGCAAAATAAAAATTCCACAAGTTGCAAGCCGGATATCGCACATTATCATCACATCATTAGTTGTTGCATTCTTCGAGACGATTAAATCAATTTTAATCTAGGAAACAAAAAATCGATATTGATACTGACTGGCTGACTCTGCCTACACACGAAGTCTACGACATTCAAGAAAGCGAACCCACAAAAGGTACCTCCGGACTGGCTATTCTTGACCGCTAATGGTCAGTGTATAACGGAAAAAAACAGTTGTGCTGACTATGATGTGAATGTCCCAAAATCCAAGGTTTGTTTACTTCCTTCCGCAATTTCAAAGTTTGTTCAGCAGCTGAAGAGTGCTATGGATGTTGGTCGGTGTATCCTATGGGCCACTGATTTCCGGTGATGACAAAAGCTGGAACGGACGTGTTTGCAATTCGACATGATTGTTATGTTATTGCTCAAAGTTAGGGACACGTCCTGATGGCACATTTATTTGCTGGAGGAATGGCAAGGAACTTGTTGGAAATCTGGTCCGTTCTCGCGAAATAGCTTCTGGCGGTGTTGTGTCGAAGAGCCACCTTTTGGAAGAAACTTGCCTGGTAAGCCTGCAAAATGGGATACAAAAACTTTGAGGTATACAAGAACAAGAGGAGGTCTTTGAATTAGGTGATATTTCTTTTTTCTCTCTCGGAGGATATTGTTGGATCTTTTTCAAGGGAGCTTTGAATGGGTGAAAGAGGAAAAAACTGGCAAAAGGACAACATGAGGAAAAAGACATCTAAACAAGGACTTACGGCCGGGAGATTTTGGATGGCGAGGTGGGCGACAGCTTCTTCTTCCGTCAACAGGACGCAGTTCCATGGCGACCAAGGCTCGTCTCTTCTCCACCGACACAATCGCAAGGCGTACACATCCGAAATTCCACTCAGCGCCGATTGTCCGTGCCAAAGTTGTTTCACGAGAAACTGCATATCGGATGGCTTAGGAGGAAATAAAGTTTTATACATACATAATATTATGCTTTTATCAGCCGCCTATTCCGTCGGCACAAGGACTGCAGAGGACAAAAGGCCTTGTGATTTAGCAGTCCAAATCAGGACAGGAACAAGAACAACATATCACGAGATTTGCAAACCCCGCTAAAAAAGTTTGCACGCCTTGTGACGCTGGCAAATTTATTTGAATGGATACAAAAAGGACTTACTTGGAGGAGATAAGCAATAGAATTTTGAACTCCGGAGTTTTGTTCATCCTTTCGAAGTTCGTCGAGCATTTGGCGGTAGAGATTGAGGTCGACGCGGAGAACGCCGGTTGTGTAGAGGCTGTTGCAAAACTTGCATTTCCCCGTTACGTTGACGCCGTTTGAAATGGCAAACTGGTCTCGGTACAGCATTCGCTTGCAACCTTTACACTGGAGCATGTCTTTCCGCAGCTTCTTCTCGTCCGTAGGAATCTGGTGAAAGGAGGGACAAAGAGACGGGCGGAATATGAGAAGTCTGACTGGAGTCTTCAAGGGACGTAATGTATACTCCCCTTGTGGCCAACATCAAATTAGCTAAACTGACTGAGCAACACAACTTTAATGGAAAGCTGGATTTTAGGCGAGATTCTAAGCTGTCTCTCCTTTGTGTCTCTAGTGAATGCTTTTGAGGAATTACGAATCACTCGAGCACAACTGTTTTCAGGTAAAGCTCGACTTGAAGGGATTTGAGTGGGCGAGTAATTCCAAAAGTTGCATATATTCCTTCACAATAATAATAATAAAATGAGCATGGACAAAGCTGCAGAGGCTTACCTTTTGAAGAACTTGTGCTTCTGGGTTGAAGCGGAAGTCTGTGCAAAGTTTGAAGAAGGCCAAGCATATTCTGGAAAACAGTAATTTATGACAGTCATTACCAAACTATTGCATTTGTAGTGATTTCCAAAATATAAATGCAACTAATGAAACATGACATCCCAGAATTCAGAAATTCAAGAATATCCGAGCATTAAAGTATATTCAATCAAGCTCCGATTCATTTACTCTCACAGTAACTATATATATATAGTCAGTACGACCATGAATAAATAATAAATTTTAAAGGGAGCGAACCTTTTTCGAAGTTGGGGCAAAAGTTTATGACGAGCCTGAAGTTGTATTAGTGAGATCTCGCGTCCAATAAGCTGGAGAAGATATTGGGCGGCGGTAATTTGTGTACCTTTGACCTGCATAAAAAGAATGGAGTCGGAGGTTAATACGCGTGTAAAAGTAAAGGAGGAGGACTCAAAATTACAAGTCGACATATAAGTATAGGAGTAGAATGCTAAATTAGTTGGTGGTTATGCGGTAAAGCTATTAGTTGATAGTTGCAGGTACTCCGGGCTCAGGGTGTATACATTACGTAACCCAATTTTGTTGGGCTCAGGTTGTATCGCTACTTCCATCAGCAAATTCTTGCTTTCTTCTCTCTTTCCCCTTTTTAGTAGGTTGGCTGGACTGTGGGTCTCATTTCATTTTACTCCTTTCCCAGAGACTCTGCCCAGGTGGAAGTCAACCCCGTAAAAGGAAGCGAGTTTCGGGGAGTGCATAAGGGCCCAGCGGGCTTCATATATGACTCTATTAATTTGCTTAAAGACTTTGTTTTTAGACAAGTCCTCTATTACTATACTATAGACGCATACTTTTTATTACCATTGCGTAAACGTCCTCGAGGATTTCCAGCCGCTCCAGAGGTTCTTGGCCATCATCAAATTGCCCGAGTTTTAAGTACGTTTCATGTAGGTTGCGAGCGAGGCCTCTTGTTTGAGTATCGACGACGACAAACTTGCCGGTGCTGGTCAGTATTCGCCGTGGTGAGCCCATCTAGTAGAAATTGCCGGGGAAATGGGAGCCATTTTGTTTTAATTAGATTTGAGTGGTTGAATGAGGTTAAAATTATGAAGGAGTGGAAGTTTGCAATCGCATTGGAGATTATTGCAACTTTTTGGCTCTGAAATGGCTTAATGGCTTATATTAATACCTTGGCGAAAACTTTGTGGATGCGGCGTTGAGCAAGTTGGCTAATAATTGTAGCCTTGGCTTTTTCCAGTCCAACAAGTAAGTCAGCTTCTTTTTCCATAATATCTGCAAGTGCAGCTTTCTTTTCAGCGCCCCACCTATTCTTGACGACGTAATCGATTTGCTCCTGTTTCCATGTATTTATTGCCCGGTACAAAAGTTCAACGTCCATCTGAAAATACGGGCTCGAGGTTAGCACAGGAGTAAATCAGGGTGTGAATTTGCCAATACAGTTTTATTAGAAGAAGGCGTGTTTTTCCAGCTAAGATATGGTCTGGAAGCAATCTTTTTTCTCATCAAACTGTGCAGTTACTCCACAAAGGTTTACGGCATTTCTTCGGATAAGAAGCTGGGGATCTGGATGAAGGGCTGAAGTGCCTTTTGGGCGAACTATATGGGGAAATACATAAAAGTAGAAATGATGGGTGAGTTGAGTTAGTGACTGACCAGCGTTGTTGGATTTTGTTGGCGGTAAAGTTCCTCTTGTTTCATGGCCGACCTGGCTTCCGTTCTACCTTTTCGAAGGCCTTCAGCCCATTCGACTCGGCCAACGAGGGCTTGCAATCTCCGCTTCCGCTCACGAATCGCCAGCCAGCGTCTCCAGTATCGCTGAATTGTGACAGCCTGCAGACATTTATACGCATGCAAGTATATGAGAGTAGTAAGTCGACAGACGTCGTTTCCTGGGTTGTTCTTGGAGGCAAGATATCGAAAGGTAGCTAATGAGCGTTTTATAATAGCCAAATAATGCCTCAAGCTGTTTCCTCGACGGCTTGGTAAGTACATTAAGTAAGATGGTCGAGAAAGGACGCTTTTAGCCGTAGTAACGAGAAGAGTCTTTTGGCCGCAAGCTCTTTTGCAAAAGGGGAAGCGAGATAACGTTGTTGGAGCTTACGGCTTTGGTTCGACGCTTGGCCCAGTGCTCGGCACTCCGGTACGGCCTTGGCATGACATAGCGGCGAGGCCTGCAAGCTGAGTAAAAGTAATCCCGTCGATCCACTTGAGTGTAGGTGGTCGTAAGCGTCTGAATGGAAATATCCGCTTCTCGAAACGCTTGAGACGCCTTATGAGCCTCTGAAGAAGAAGAAGAGCATTAAAAAGAGCGCTAAAGAGACGCCGATCTCGGACGTAAAAGAGTGGAAGGAGGTAAAATCATGAAGATTTTTTGAAAGGGCTGTAAACAAAAACACTTACGACTTTGGCGGTAGCTGATTTTTTTCCCGGGCGTCTGAGTAGTGGCGTGGTGAGATTCTGCGTTCGTTACCTTGTTTCGATAGCCCCCGAGGTAAGGTTTCTTGGTCGAAGCCCAGACGATGGATACGGCAACCTTACGGCTTCTGCCTTTTCCTATTGGATAAATTTAACTCTGCTAGATTTAGCTCTGAAATCAATATCTTGGTTCGTTAGAAGGCTAAACATTTGAGCTGACCGTTCTTGAGCGTTACTTGCTTGGAAATTGGCTCGGAGGGTGGCAAATGAGGACCTTGAGGCAGGCTAAATTGGTCCTGAACACTTTGAGCGACTCCGATGGTGAGGCTGAGCGTTTTTGCAGGCTCCCCTCCGACCTCCTCAACAGTCTTGGCATCTTGTAAAAGGACTCCATTTCGCCACAGCTCAATGTGCTCAGCGGGTACTTTGACGACACAGGCGAGTTCTTCTTTGATGTTTCCGAATGTTGTGTCAAGGCGGACTTGGTTCGAGTAGAAAATTGGACCCTTGAAAAGGTAAAATGTGATGGGAACTTTTTGGCCAAGTTTCAAAAAGGATTCTATACTTGGACACGGCTCCATTGTAAGGAGTGAAAAGAAGAGTCGGCGAACCGGAAGTAACACCTGGGATCGGGAACACCCGCTCCCGCGATTAAATATGCCTCTGCTGGAATATTGAGTTTGGTCGATATTTTAGTTAGTCCCTCTCTCTCTTGTTTCCCAGCAACATGCAAAGGCTCCAAAAGTCAAAATATCAATGCTGCAGCTGCTGAAATATCCGTCATAATTCTGTCAACAGCCGGCCGAAAAAGGTTCAATCAGAGATTGCAGGATATTTTTGCAACACTTCCAGAGCCATTCGGTTCGTTTCATTAGTGTGTTTCCATAGAGCATATGTGTCTGTTACAGTTACAAATCAAATGGGACGTAAAAACATGTAAGGAATTTAAGGGGCTTGTGTGAAGAGGCTTTTTTAGAAAAGTTTGGCGCAAGGGTCTACTGGATTCTGTGCAAGATTGAAATAAAAAGAAAGAAGAGGAAAAAGAAGGGGGATCTGATGAGGAAGAATGCGGCAGAGGCGGGCTGCATTTATTTGGCAGATGTTGTCGACATTTGCACAAAAAAAGAAACCAACAATCTATGGCATGTCTCCATTGAAGGGCTGAAGAAGCTGAAGGAAATAATGGAATCCGACATTGATTTGGGAAGAAAGAAAGAGCTCTGCGGATGGCGTTTGGTACACGTTGTAGTTATATAGGCGAATGTATGTTGATGTGGGTTCATTGACGATGTTCTGCAATGGAGACTATGGCGAAATAGGAGGAGGAGGGAGGAGAGGGGGAGTAGAAAAATAATGGCAGAGTGAACAAGAGGTCGGAAGACTGGAAGAGGACTTTTGGGCAGCGTGCGGCTGGCTGGCGACTGGTAGCAGGAGCACTTTTGGTGCGGCCTGATAGGGAGAAAGCATACAGGATTTAATGCCGTGGAATTGGAATATGCTCCTGGTGCGAATTCATCTGGAGAAGAAGAAAAGAGTACATTGTGTCTTGGCTTTTTCACATCTCATGTCCTTCGTCTTATTCGCAAAGCCGCCTTGTCTTCCGTAGTTGCGTCCTCGCTGTATATACGTACAGGGGGAACAGATGAAATTTTGCACACAAACTACATTGACTCGGCCTGTACATGGGGAGAAGAGAAGAAGACGATCAAAGCGGATTTCCCAACAACTTTCCTTCTCGTAATTGTGGGGCGAGATAGAAACTGCAAAGAACTGCAAAGCAAAAGAGTCGGCGAGATTGCGCACAGGAACCTTTTCTCTTCCACTTGCTGTACTTGGAATACACAACATTCGTTCGCCGAGTTTTCCTTTCTCTCCAAGGAAGAAGCAGAGAAACCATGAAACCATTGCAGCAGTTTGTATATAGGCTAAGCTAAAAACTCTTCCACTTTTGCCACACAGCCTTCGCAAATGTATCCAAGTTTTGCGATTCCGTAGTCGTCGCCGTCTGCTGCTACTGCCGCCACTCGCTACACATTTCCTGTCCCGTAGCAAAGGAGGGCCGAATGGCTAAAGTGGACTAAAGGAAACTACTACTGCCCCTAAAATGTGAGCAAACTTTCTCTCGGCTGAATAATATTCCAAGTTTTCGCCAACTTTCCTTCCAGTCTTGACTGCACCGCACTCCAGTCAGTCAGTCCACTCGAAATTCGCTGCTGCGGCCATCCGAGGGACCCCACCACGCTCAAGCTACAGCGTCAATTATCATCTTTGGTTTCGCCGCCCTCCCGAAATTATAGTGTCAAAAGCAAAGAGCAATTCTCGACTCAAGACCTTTTTGACAGTGTTTCCATCACCAGAATGTTTGTTTATGGTCCTCGAGGAGCTGATGTGTCTGTGGGAAAATTGGTACAAGTTTGTAGTGGTGCGCCGAGCTAAGTATGCGGTATCGGACATTCTAATCGGAGTGTTTGTGGGGGAAATGAGGTGAAAGGGTGGGATAGTGGCTCCAGTCGAGTTCTGCTACACACACCGTGTACGCAACAAGTGCAAAAGTTTACCTCCTCTTGTTTGTCTAACTTGCCGCTTACATGACATTTTGCACTTACACATGTCCAGCTAGTTGTCGCTTCCCGGATTGAGGTGGACGGTGCCAAAAGCGGATCTTGTAGTCCACTTCGAGGAGGAGTTGAACAAGAGCGCTGGAAGCGTGTAAGGAATCTCTTGTTCTTTCACTGACAACTGACAAGTATTGCGCTCTCAAAATCTGGAGGCCGGAAGTGAAGTGAAAAGAGTTTCCACCAATTTGTTACGGGCCGAGCACGAAACTTGTGGGGGAAATGGTCCTTGGACATTCGAAGATAGCTGGAAGTTGTAGGAGCGAGACGAGAACAAATAACCTAAAAGGACTAATTTTGTTTGAAGGTGAGAAGGTGGTAAAAGAAGATGGATAATTTTCAAGTAATTGTTTGTATAGCATTGTTACAGAGGCTTGAAAAAGAACAAGTATCCGAAAACATGCAGAGTGTCCATGGAGTGGTGAAAGTGGACACGAACCTCATGCTCCACTCGTGTGTCCAAAGTATGCATAGACTTGGGGTTTTGTTCATGAGAATATAGGAATGAGGAAGGATATCGAAGTTCAGGATATTTGGGCTCTCTTCTCCTACCTCATGACATATTTAACTTGAACTTTTTCGGTTCGCCTGGTCTGTGAAGACCAGCGGATTTTGTATTCATAACCAGAAAGCTTGGTGAGCCTGCTCAAATATTCTGGACTCGGAATGTTTGGAGACAAAGTTGAGGAAAAATTGCTAAATTGGTGCCTCGGCTGAAACGTGGCGCCCCGTTTGTAAGTTGAAGTTTCGCACGAGCGGAACTCTGCTCTTTCTTTTGACTCGGTTAATACTCGGTATAGAAATTCACAGGTCGTCCGTGCCAAAAATACAAAAAAAGTTGCTGTTGGTTCTATTTTCGCATCCTCCCAAACACAAATTGCTTGTTGCATGCAAACTTTTCGATAGGCTGTCTTGTTATTCTTATACACTAATATGCTGAGAGACAACTGAAAGTTTGCCTCTACTTTGCCTTTACTTTGGAGGAGGAGGATATTATTATTATATTCTACTTTCACCCGAAGCAATAGAGAGGCTTGAATCGGTGCATAACTGTTATTGGTGTACATTGTACGTACTTTGGTGGGAAATGGGGCTTGTTCATATATTTTATATATACGTCGAAAAGGTGGGTTTTTTTCGCTGGATGAAACAAGTTTCATTATGTAAGCGAGCTTGGGTTTGAGAGTCTATAAGAATTGGGATGACGGTAATTGCGCTAATAAGAGCAATGTGTATCAAAACTCGCAGTTTTGAAAGCAAAATAGTTGGCTTTAACTGCGAGTGAAACATATTGGCTCTGAGCTATATGCATGCATTAGACGGATGTACGAAATATCATCGCTTCCTGAGTACTTGCTGGCGGTGATTACTATTTCGAACGAAGCTATGAGCTGGTAGACGGATGGACGAAATATGCATCATTTCTTTGTGGTGTTGGGATGTAGACTTTGGGATGGTTTACCGAGAAACCGCTGAAACGGATAGATAACAATATTTCTGCAAAACCTCTTTGACATCCGCATGTTTCATATCCGGCAAATTTACACTCGAAATCCCATGGCGTGTATTATTAACGTTAGAGCGGGGAAGGAAAGACGTGGTGAGGCTGACGAGTAATTAGGCGGCATAAGTATTCCATGTATTTGAAGCTTGGGCTATAGCTCATTATAACGCCTTCGACGCTCCCCAACCAAGGTTGTCATTTCGGTAAAGGTCGGAAATATATTTCAACATTGTAATTTGCAAATATATCTTCAGATATACTTATCTTGAGTCATCTTCTGTCTTTTAGACGGAGCTTGAGATGCTTAACTCACAGCTGTTGGCACGTCTTCACTTAGAGAGGTGCGAATTTATTTGTCATTCCGGAGCAGGTAGTGCATGTGCAATATTTCCTTGCTTTACTGCACTCGACGTGCAGTCTACAAGACAGGTTGCAATGTTTTGACTTTTTGCAAAGTGCCCTGGCTCTTTAAGGTTAGACAAACGCTGCTCGTCGGCGCCGGAAGTGGGGTTCAGACATAAGGAAGTCGAATATTTGTTGTTTGTTCCCGCCAGGTAGATTGCTCGGGGCGTTTTGGGGAAACATTGCTGGCTCTAGACGCCTGCCGAATGTTAGCCGGGTGACTATTTCTGTTTATGAAAGCGCAGTTAGCCTAATTCTAGTTTATCTCTCACAGCCGGCAAGTTTAATGCTGTCCAAAAGATAAGATAAGGAAGCGCATATTCATATCAACTCAGCTTTACCTGCGGCGTGTCCTGTATTAAAGTGAAATGTCTGGTTGTGCTCGAGAGGAATATAATAATATAAAATGATTGGATTTGGTTTGATTTCAGATCCTGACTTTGCTTGTGAATATGGAATGCTGGCGTTCTAACAAGGTTTGGATGGGTGTCGCTAATATTAGCCAGGTGTCGTCCCAATGCTCAAGTAGGTTTATCAAGGGTGGAAGTGGAAACGCTTTTCGGCGACGCTTCTAAAGGATTACTCCAATCTATACTTACTTAGGTACGTGGACAAGAGTCTGCTCCAAATGTCCGCAAGTGGGAGAATGTAAACATGCGTACATGAACGAGTTTGATGGACTGGAAGTTTTTAACAGTTTGTTGTTGTTGAATGTTCCAGGTTAATATCCGTGCTACAATCGGTGAAGCGAATCGAGTGTTGGATTGATAAAAGACATTTTGAGGCCTTCAATGGCTACGTTGAGACGAATTAAGGGCAGTCAAGCCCTATTTCACGCTGTAGTGAGCAGGTCGGTGGAAGGACAAACTGTTCGGGTAATTTCTTCCGCGTCCTGGCCTGTGACGACTTCCCGGTGTCGGACGCTCTCTGTGGCACAACATCACGTGAGTTTGACAATCAACTTTAGATCGAAGTATAAGTGTGGACTCTAATAGAGCAAAGTTTTTTTTGCAGCAAATACAAGAGCTAGTCCGGAGTATTTCAAGTTCACAGGTCTTGTGGCAAGAGACGGCAAGTTCGAATGAAGCTTCGTCCTCGTATTCTTCGGACCTGACGGATCCAAAGGGTGTTGAAATAGTTTATTTTCGTGGCCTTCCTGTATTCACTATTCCGCTTCCATCCAGGAAAGAACGGTGTCGACTGATCGTAAAGCCTCTGACGAATACTGTCGGCGATTTGATGAACATGATCAAAGAGGAAGACAAGGGAATCGATCGCGTCATCTTTTTAGCGTCTCGTGAGTGCCAAGACGCCCATGACGATATCAAAGGCCGTAATTTTTTATGGCTAAACTTGGTCCGATTGTGTTTGTTTCAGAGGATGGAGTTCGAATCGGTGCTTCGAACACTATCGAAATGCTCATGGAGCACGACTTCGACCTGGTTATCAACGACATTGTGTACAATGTGCAAACTCCTTATCAGGAAAAACCATCTGAGGTGAGTTTGGTCTCCTTGAGACGACGCACTTGCTTGAAGGAGCTCATAAAAACGAGTTCAAGGATTTGGATCAAACTGGCTCAATGATTCCTTTGAATTTCTGGTGCAGACTGAGATAGACCGACTTTCGTCAGTTCGAAATCTAGTCGGCCAGCTGTACGCCGCCTTGAATGTGGACGAGCACCAACTCCGACTGGAGCGTGAAATGATGACAGAACTTGAAAAATTGCAACTTGAAGTGACGCCGTTAGAAGAAAAGTGTAAATTGGCCAACGAACTTGCCCAGAAGCGAACGAATGTGCTGTCATGGGTGGGTTTGGGCTTGATGTCTGTCCAGTTTGGGATTCTTGCAAGACTCACGTGGTGGGAGTACTCCTGGGACATTATGGAACCTGTCACGTACTTTGTAACCTATGGAACCGCCATGCTTGCGTACGCCTACTTTGTTTTGACCAAACAGGTAACGTGCGATCTGATTTAACTTCTCCGGCAATGAATGGGCAAATTTCAACAAGTTTGTTTTGGTTTCAGGAATACATTCTACCTGATGTTAAGGACCGCCAATACTTGTTCGTTTTTCACAAGCATGCCAAGAAGGTGGGGCTTGATGTTGACAAATACAACCAATTAAAAGACAAAATAGACAAGATTCAGAAGGACCTCCACCGCGTTCGGGATCCTTTGGCACTTCAGTTACCTAAGGCCAGGCTGGGGCAGGTAAACCCGAGCCTGACGAGCCAAGATTCGTCGTATTTTAATTTATTGCAAAAAGTTCAAAGTATGCTGAAGAAGCCTGGAGGTCATTTCGAATGAGTCCATAGGCCTTGGAACCTGAAAACGCATCAGTCAGAAATTATGCAGAAACGGCTCTAATTTGTTGAAAACTTTGTCTGTTCTGTAACTAACTTATTTACCTTGTCTCAAGCAGTGTTCAGTACTTTGTATGATAATTATACGTCTGTCCTAGTCCTGTTAGTTGTAGACGTTTTGATAAATCGATCAGCCAACGATATGTAATTAGTTTAGCGTGAACGTGAAATAGAGATATACCAAGGCCTGCTAATGGGAGAAAGTCTAGGCCCTTGAAACAACTAGTTCCTAGTCTTCGTAGTTGTTATCCTACTTCATGAAACTTTGTTAGTCTACTAATTATTGTTCAATTACTTCATACTTGTATACATTATACGAATTACGAATTATAGCTTCGAAGTCAGTGCTACGAAAGCTTGAAAAGATAAGCTAACTTGCATTTCATGTACCTTATACGTATGGGTTCTACGAAGAATACAAAAGCTCACGACTAGGACTCAACTTGAAATCCTTTATTCCTTCCTAACATTGTGATTTTGGTGTGTTATGTACTAACGAATACCTGTTGTGTTTTTGTTTGTGTGGAAAGATAATTGTGAATGCGTTATTAAACTCTTGCACCTGATGATACCGAACGAGTAATATCTCTTGCAATTCACAGAAACGAACGGCAGACACTACCGTTCAAATTTATTAAAAGACAGCTCATGTCCGAATTTTCAAAAACTTGGATAAAACTCTCCCCGGGACAACTGATATAATAAATACCGTGATGTTTATTTGGACTTTGTCGATCCAAAACCTAAGCCCATAGCGACGAGTGCTACTGCTAAAGCAACGGCTACACCGATCCAGCGGGCCCATCCAAGGTTTTGTATAGTCCGGTTGATTTCTTCTCCTTCCTTCATAATCAGCTCTTCTACTTGTTCACCGGTCTGTAGATCGACTAGAAGAGAAAAACAATATTAGTTAGCTGCCAGCCAGTAGCGAAGTACTACCCTGACAGTAGCTCACATGAAAAAGGTTGCTCCTTATCGGCTATGATGGAACTGTCATCCTTCAGTTCAACGTTAAGAATGTCCTTGAAACTGGAAAGTGAATCCTTTGGGGTGTCTCCAGGGAACAGGTAATCACAGAATATGACGGAAGACCCAGGAACAGGTAGAAAAACTCTTCGTGGAATTTCGTGATGTACATTAACTGCGTGCAACGGTTCCGTAGTAGATTCTTCCTCAATTAAAGATTCACAGTGCATTTGCATTCTTGAAACCACGGAACGAAGAATATCCTCCTTTAACCGACGAGCTAAGAATGACGTGCTACTTCCAGCAGGTGCTATGGCCAGTACACTGATTTTCCCTTGAACATACAGATGGTACAGCATTTCCCCTTCGACAGTTGAACGAATGTCACCCGGAGTTTCACATCGTAGAATATTGGGCTCTTTCTCCAGAAGGATATTCACAGTTATGTTCGAAGTAGAAAAGGTTGACTTGCTAGGATTTCCCAAAACATGTCCAGATTTTGTTGCTTGATCACAGGTATTGCTATCTGAGGGTAATCGCCCATTGATAAGAAAAATGGCACTTTTCAAAGAATCACTGAATGCTCCGACAAGCACTTGCAAATTCTTCTTCAGAGGGGCACTTGCGTCGACTTTGCTGACATGCATAGCAGCGAGGGTATCATATGTCGTTTCAAGTCTCACCCATTCCAAGTTGTTCACAACAACGTCACATGTCTTTGAATCAACACCTGATTTAGTCACGCTGAACTGTTTTGCCTGCCATCTGGAACGAGTACGCGAGAAGGTCAGTTTGTCATTTATTTCTTTCACTGAAACACAATTTGCATTATTGTCACTTACTTGCCAGTTTTCTGATTAAAATTTACGAATATTCTTGGAAAAATATCTTCTGTAGATTCAGCAATCCAGTTCTTGAAGACAGGCCGAGCTGTGGAACTGACGAGCTCCTTGATTTTCACATCAGAGGCGGGTGTCATTCGGTCGTCTACAGCAAATACGCCAAGAACATCTAGCCCTCCTGGCAGCATCCTAGCAACCTAAAGGACCACAATAGTATATATTCTCCACACCAACTTCCAACTTCAATTCGAAATTCAATTTGATAGCAATACCAACCTGCTTGGCATGATAGGCAAGAGCCTTTGTAGTAATTGAGTCAAAAGTTTCACTATGGTCTGGTCCGGTTTCTTCTTGCTGCCCGCCTTCATTTATCTGGAGCGTTGGAGCAAAATGAACGATGTGGTAGCTACAATCTTCTGCCACCTGAAAGCAAAACAAAAAATATCGTATATCTGAATGCTGCTGATCAGATGTTTTAGCGTTTCAAAGTTACAAATTCATGCTTACAGCTCCAATAATAATTCCAGCAGAAACCTGAGGCTTGGCAGTCAGCCTTCCGGCGACATCAGTGTCAAGAATGATTTTAGCACCTTTCATATTTTTGCCGTTTAGAAGTCCTACTTATTGAGCCCCCTGCGATGGCCTTTGTCACTCACAAAGCTCACCTGCGATTATGTATAGACATGATTGAAGAGGTTAATTCATGTAAATACCCTATGGCTTGTTGTCATGACGGCTTACCAAAACCGAATCAGCTGGTGTGTTGACAGCGGCTGTTACGGGAAGTTGTTAGTCCGATCACTATGATCTCTGTGTTAGCGCATGACTTGTCTAGTTGCAAGACGATGCAATTATCAAAGGTACAATTAAGCAGTTTAAAGTGAGCGTTGACTTGAAGTTGTGCTGTCAGTCTTGACCGTATGCTTCAAGTTTGGCGTTCCGTGCATGTTTACATCGACTGCTGCAAAATTCATTGGACAAGCCAGTGTTGTTGGTTCAGGCAAATGAAGCAGGCGGCCGACAACCTGACGCCCTCAATAGTCGAACGGAGATGGTGGTCACTCACCATATTACATACAAGGGCAAAGCATATAGGAGAAAGATTTATGCGTCACACCACAAAGAATTCCTATATAGTGTTGCTTTTATGCCAGCACGACTAATGCATCTACGTGAATTGTAATCAGTTTCTTCGGTTCGTTCGATTCAAACTTTCCTCATGGGTGAATCGCACTCAAGTAACAGGTGAATTAACGTTAGTTTACGTAATTGGGATACACAATATATCAGGGAAAAGTCACGAAGATATAAGCAGACTGGCCGTGCATACGCGCGATATGTTTTGATGGTGGAATATCTTATTATTGAGCTCCTTGAGTTCGAAAACGACGAAGACGAAGAGTAGAAACAAATGACCTCGCAGCTGTCTCTAGTGTTATCCGACGCACTGTGAAAACAGAAACCCACGGCTTCTGCAACTTAACCAGCGATAATATTCAGTTTAACGACAAAACGTTCAAGAAACCTATTATATAAACTAAAGAGTAAGTTGAAGAGCGTTCCTTCTAGTTCTCCAGTTTAGTCCAGTGTTCCGGGCCTAAATTGTCTCATTTTCTTCTAGCCATTGGAGGCATTCGATTGCTGCGGTGTTAAATGGTACTTGGAATCTTCTGAACAAGTTCGTCCAAGACCAACTTTTTAGGAGCCCCTGGTTTATCCTTTTTGAAGGTCAGTTTCAATACATTCAAGCGTTTCAATATATTCATATTGTGAAACGTTGACAAAGTTTCATAGGCTCATTGTCTCAAATTTTATATTCTAAAGGGTTTGGCGTTAACAGGATGCCATCTGAACCTTGGGTCATGGACAGGAGTGACATTTGGAGGACATGCTACTGCATTCATGTCCGCACTGCAGCCAGTGTTGTCGGTGTAATACAGCTGGTGAGGGAAAAGTTTTGAAGTTGGATTCCGATCGATTTTGACAACAGAGGTACATAATGTGGGTATAACGTGATTTTGCAGATTATTTATATCCTCGAAATATCATGCGTGATTGCAAATCTCATGTACCTACCGGACAATAATGGCATGATGATGAACCCGAACAACAGGCAGTTGGAAACAAGAGTCATGGTCAGCAAGCCAAGTTTCGATCCTAACATCCAGTTCGTGAGTGGCAAAAATCGACATTCCATGTTCTGCCTGCGAAAATGGCGAAATTTGACACCCTACTTTGTGAAATTTTAGGGTGATCCACAACAACAGTATGGGGGTAGGGATGCTGAATTGATGGCCGCCATACCGTCTTCGAAGAGCGTTGACTTTGCACCAGGGATTGGATCCGACTACAGAGTTCGAAAGCCTAGTATGTTTGGAGATCTTGTCTACCTTTCAAAGCTGCATCAAGAGCTCAAATCAATGATGGTCGTGATTTGCAATTTCAGATATTCTGTTGGAAATGTGTCAGATGCTAATTACTCTGTTGATGATTTACGGCGCTGTCCGAGGCAAGCCGTCTTACCTGATGCCATTCTTTGTCGTGAGAGTGTTTGACTTCTGCTACTTTTGGTACGGTATTCATCTGAAACATGGAATAGAACAGATCTGTACAGTTTTGAAACTAAAACGATTTCTGTCTCGTCTTTCAGCTTGAAAATGATGGGTCTGTTCTCGGAGCTCCCAAGTGTGAATGAATTATTGAACAAGCTGAATACACAGCTACCACAATGGCAGCCGGAACTCAATCGTATGGATCCTCAGCTTTTATTATTGATCACCTTAATAGTTACGGTATGCTGTATTGCATACAAAGCTTACGTTGTTGGTGTGACGTGGAGCTGCTACAAGTACCTGATGCTGCGCAACACCGTAATTAGAGGTGTAATTGCACTAAGGTAACAGTGGTTAGCCTCATCCATTAATCTTCGGTTTCTTTAGTTCAATGCTGACTGAGCTGGGTAAATTTGTTACTTTCAGGCAAGATGACCCAACACATGTTTTGAGCACACAACAAAATTTGTTACCTGACCTTCCTGACTATGAAACCGCTGTGAGCGATCCACGATATGCAAAGAAACCACCACTAACTCATTACCATGAAGTCAGCGAGCCTGGTAGCCATGAAGTTGATGCGGGCAACACACCCCATTCTGAGGAACGAGGGTCAAATTCCACCCGCATGCCTCCACCTCCCCCATACAGCCGAGTTGCTCGAGAAACGTCTGAAGGCTCGTCTACTGCTTCTCAGTCACAAAGCAATGATGTAGATGGAGAAGTTGATGAAACTCGTGTGCAACCTGCAGAAATACCGTCGTCATCTCTTGCAGAATCGGAGGACTCAAAGTAGAGAGAAGTAAAAAGAAGGTTGAGGCCGATTTTGTTTCGATGTACCTTTCGGATGCCTGAAAAATGGCCACGTTAATGACAGTGGTCCGTTTAGTTTTTGACGTAAGATATTAATCTCTCCGTACGTGTAAAATGTGATGTGGAGAATCTTGAGGGGTAGAGTATGGGAGTACGAGGTAATGTAGATCCAGATTGAAGCATTTATCAAACTTGTAGACTCGAACTGCTATTTTTAGATTTCCAACATCCAATACCTGGATTGGAGAAGATCAGGCAGAATTCTTCAACGCAGAAAACGACTGATGCAAGATTTGAGTACTTTTGACTTTTCGTTGTATTATATTAACAGCAGTGTGTCACATAAATGTACTGTATGGTGTTGTTGTCAGACAATGGCTGGGGGTGGCAAGTCTTAACGGAATGTGAACTTGAATTATGTCATTGTAGTATGTGAGGTTACGTTCTATTAAGAATACCTTCTCTGTGAGTAAAACCGTCTTAAGCGGCAATAATTATGAACTTGTGCTTATCTTGATTCTCCTGGAAGCTAATTGACAAGTGTCTTTTTTGAGGTAGAATTACAAATCGCAACTCGTTCTTCGCGTTCTTAGGACAGGATAGCTGCCGATGGACTATTTCTCGCGTGGTGCATGGGCGACACAATATTTAACAAAATTTACCATTGTATGAGTGAGTCAAAAGTTGCAAAGATACCTGTACTTTTGACAATGCAGAAGCCGAAATTAATCAGCAGATTCGTTAGATCAAAAGTTGAGTGAATGATACGGCTGGGCAAGCCTGCTCTTCAGTGTCATCAGAATGACATTTGGTTGAGTAGTTTTCGATGTCGTAGGTTTTCAAAACTTCAAGGTAATCCACTAGTTCACTTTTTGTTTTTGTTGCTATATTAAACGAAGCAGAAGGGGGGTGCATGTGCGTACATTCATTCCTTGTGTCGTGTCAACCACTTGTAATCAATTGCTGTCAGTGAATGAATACTCATAAACTTTTGGAATTAAGAGAATATTGACCAGTTAGTGAGATGGATTCTTGTATCAAGCACTAAACTTTCATCGGCAATTCATGTCAAAAGAGCTGATTGACAGGTTTGTTTGAAGTTGAAATTATCTGTTTTTATCAGAGAACCATCAGATGTCATAAGCTTAATAACTTCATGAGGTCTTACTATAATGTATATACGTACGAGCACGGTACATGATTAGGGGTTATTGTAAATAATTCTATTTCTGTTTCCAGAGATAAAAGTTGCTCATTACGTAAAATCTTCAGAAGCTTCATCTGCTTCCATTTCAGCAGTTAGTAAGCATCTGTTCTATCAGCGCAACTCAACTCAACGGAAGAAGCATTCGTGTGCTCATACCGACCACTTGGTAACCAGTAGCAATTTGAATTTCAAGAACTTGACGGATGTGGATTACCAAAACGCTGCAATCATGAGCGTGAATATTAAGTTCACGAATACGCTAGTCGCGACCGACCCGCTGAAAACACCGGTGACTATCATTGGCCAATTGGAGAACTTGAAGAAGCTGTCGTTCGAAACTATCAAGACAAAATTGGAGCCTCGAGTCACTCCTGCTGTAATTATTGAATCTATCTAATAATCGTTGAAATTGTAACGCATGGCATAACATCTTATTCACTTTCTGTTTTTTCAGGTGTATCAATATGCCCTAGAGAGTTTACAACCTTCCCCAACGGATTCATGTTCGTTGTTTCTAAATCACGCAAACATTGTGAGTCTTCCACTGCGAATCAGTAGGAATAATGCCCCGTCAAGAGCTCATTATTTGACGAAAGCCGTCAAGAATGCTTCAAATAATACAAACGAGTATATTGTGGTGAGTTTTGGCTTGTTTGGGTTTGGGAGCAGTGTCTGCCTTAGATGGTTCAATCGGTTCGTTCATTTTGGTATTGTAGATTGTCTGTGAGAAGTCGGATGTGTTTGCATCAGCATGTGCTGTGGCCAAGGCTTTCCCGACTTACAGCCGTAAGTCAAAGAAAGAAGACAAGGATGAAACAGTAGTGGCAACCGTAGAGTTCCTGCTGGTTTCCGGTAGCGGGGATGAAATTCGTATCGGAGAAGAAACGCTGGGCTCATCGGAGCTCGCAACTCTTGAGGCTGCGGCGAGAGCGGTTCAGAATGCTGCGAGGATTACTGATGTACCATGTAGCGAAATGCACACCAATCAGTTCATTCAGGTAACGAAGCGTTAAATAACAAACGAAACATATGTAGCGGGAGAAGAGAGAAATAAATGACTGTTCTCGTACAGGAAGCGAAAGAAATTGCAAGCTTGCTTCCTGGAGTCGAGGTCACTGTCATACAAGGAGAAGAACTGGCTGCAAAAGGAATGGGCGGAATATACAATGTTGGCAAGGCTGCTGAAAATGCCCCAGCCTTAGTGGTCTTAAGTCACAAGCCAGCTGGTGCAACCAAGAATGTTGCGTGGGTCGGGAAAGGAATCGTTTACGATACCGGTGGCTTGTCAATCAAGGGAAAGGTACATTAATTTTACACAGAATCACTGCGTACAGTTTCGCATGCATTATGGTGGTCGTGATATGTTATGGATATCCGTTATTTTCTTCCAGACTGCCATGTGCAGCATGAAACGAGACTGTGGCGGAGCTGCTGGAGTCTTGAATGCCTTCTACTTGGCGGTGAAAGAAGGATTCACTCAAAATCTTTATGCTGTTTTATGTCTTGCGGAAAATGCTGTCGGTCCGAAGTCTTATAGGCCTGATGACATCATTGTTATGTATTCCAAAAAGTAAGTTTGACGACGACGATTGTTACATCCTTATGTAAGGCTTAATGGCGACTTACAGGGCACCGTACATGAACGTGCTAGGAAATCGATCTTCCCGGTCGGGTTATTTGGCTTAATATCGTGCACATTATAATGTGCTCAACCTGAACACCAAAACACCCTACCCGGGGTCGGGTAGTCAAGTGCAAAATGCGTTCAAGAGACAATCATTTGTCTCCAAATTTTGGCTGCAAGACTTTCTCGGGCTAACATTTTGAACTGGACCTTCCGGGACGAGGTGGTTTGGCTTTGATATCGTGCACATTGACAGGCCGTTAATAGGTTTATGACACGACAGTCAATACCTCGGGATATGAGGTTAATAGATACTTTAATCCCGTCTTCTTCTGGACCCTAGAACGGTGGAGATCAACAATACAGATGCTGAAGGACGTCTTGTTTTAGCCGATGGAGTGGTTTATGCTAAGCAGGATTTGAGTGCTGACATCATAGTCGATATGGCTACACTAACTGGTGCGCAGGTATGGTTGATGAACTGCATTGTTATGTTTCACTCTTATGATTAGAGTTGGTATGACTATTTCCCTCTTTTAATGTTGAAGGGTGTGACTACCGGCCATTACCACGGCGCAATTCTGACCAACACTGAAGAATGGGAAGCAATGGGAGTTCACGCTGGAAAAACTTCGGGAGACCTGTTGTACCCCATTATCTACGCTCCAGAGTTGCATTTCGCAGAATTTAATTCTCCGATCGCAGATATGAAAAACTCCGTTGCGGTAAGCATCGTTTTCTGTAACACTGCTAATGATTCAGATTAATAGGGTCAGAAGAGTGAAAATTGAGAATGCTGTTTTTATCCTGTTATAGGATCGTACGAACGCTTTGGCGTCTTGTGCTGGACTATTTATTGGGTCACATCTTGGGTTCGACTTCCCTGGAACATGGCTGCACATCGATATGGCTTACCCAGTGGAAGCGGTATATAAATTGTCCTCAAGGATCATCTCTAAATTGATTTGCCGATTATAAAAACAATAATTGCTTATCATTTCTTCGTAGGGTGGAAGATCGACCGGATACGGAGTGGCTCTACTAAATGTCCTGTTTGGCCGTATGAGTTCAAGCCCCATGCTCCAAAACTTGGCTCCTGAAATTCCAAACGCCTGAAGACTTCGAAGGACGCGGTGGGTATCAGCAGTAACACATTACTGTACACACCAGCGTCTGTATCTTTCTTACTTACAATAGTGCGTCAATTTTCGAAGCTTTTTGATTGTGCTGCAATCAGTGTGAGTCAAGCCTTTTTGTCCTATTAGTGGTAAAAAAATGCAATTTTACAACAATGTTAGTCATGAATGAAGATCAAGTTTGATGAATTAACAAGCATTGAGTTTCGTTAACTTCCATTTAATACATATTCCGTTGTATGAATATGAATAATAAGAATAGCACCAAGAACGTTGGCAACTTTCATAATACTTGTTACAATTAATAATTTATACAGGTAAATGTGAGGGCACTACAAAAAGTAAAAAAACAATGACAAGGTCGCACAACTGACTATATCGAGGGACAAGCTGTAACAATCGCAAAGGTATTATGTTAAGGATACTCGAGTTCATTTCCTTCAAGCCGACTTCTTATGCCAGGAGAACATTTTAGAAGCCTTGTGCAAATATTTTTCTCGAGGTTCACCTAAGCTGCTTTTCCATTTCATATCAAGTTTGGTCCAAAAACAAATTGCCCATTCTCTGATTTTACAAGGCGTTATAGGACATTCATACTGGTTCGGCACAATACCATCAACCTCAGACTCGAAGTAAGAGAACAGAGGAAACCAAACTTTAGTTCTCTTAGAGTCCCGCATAAGTGCCTGATTGTTAGCAAGAGTATGGTAGTACAAAAATAGACGCGAGCTAATGTAAAACGCAATGAAGACGTCTATTGAGTAGTGTTCATGAGCCGCGAGAATGAAGAAGATGCCAAACATGTTGAGGAGCCACGAGAAAGTATGAATGTAATACATCCTCCGAGTCGTATCTGTAAATCCAAACATTTTCAGATCTCTAGCCAGCTCCTTCTGATAACCAAAAGTACACGAAAGCAATCTTACATTCTGTCACGAAGAAATTCAACATAGTCAAGGCTACTGTGTGACCGCTGAACATGTAATCCCCGCATGTTCGAACTCCTTGAATGCTCATTCCAGCTCCTTTCCAAATGAGGTAAGCATTGTATAACCGCGACAGCCAATCGCCGTAAGGCTGAAAACAACACAAACGTCTCAGATAAAATTGCTCACTTTGAAGAGCTTCAAGATGAAAAAGACCAGCACAACAAGCTAGGTTAGAAGAGATTTAAGCACTAGGAACAAGCAACATACGCAAGCATGAAGAAAGAAGAAAATCCCCGATTTTGTATAGAATTACCATTACCCGTGGATTACACTGTAAGTGTGTCCCAGGGACGGATAAGGAAGTGATTAACATGGTAACGCATCGCAGTAAGAAAACGGTTCCCGACAAGGCAAAGAATCTTCGTATCAAGATAAATCGATGCTTGTGGAAGAACAGGACTCCTGCCCATATGCAAAAGAGTATGGTTCCGGTAACCTCGCACATTTCGAAAGCCCAGGGTATGTGCGGCATGTTATCCAAGAAAAGATCCGGTAAAGGGGGATACTTCTCCATGTCCGGGACGCGGTCATGGACAATCACCATTACCAAAGCGGTGATCCAAGTCACTACGAAAACATAACCCATAGCCACAAGTGCTTTACCGACCTGCGAACCATACAATGATAGTTAGTTTACAAAACCTAAAGTTCGAATCACAAGAGACAACTAACAGCATTACCTCTGGTTTTAAATTCATTGCATATCCCTGATGATGCGAATAGTGGTGGTGTTGGTTATGGTTTGTTTCCTTAACAACTTTGATCTGAGCGCTCGAAGTCGACGATTCACCCTCAGAAAATTCATCACTGGCGCTTGATTCGGAAGAATCCGCGAAAGTAACTCGACGCTTGGACCGATGCTTACGGGAGTGAGATCGATGGACTCCATCACCAGTGGGTGAAGTATTGATCAGTCTAGGACCTGCCCTGTACCTCTGTTCAACAGTGTTTTCTATAATTATGAGTTGCTGAAGTTCCAGTATATCAAAGTAAAGTCGCTTGAGCTCTCCTAGGACCTGGACACAATAAAGAAGAAACTTAACTTAGATATCATTCAGTTCAATGCACGCATTGAGCTTCTTTCCCCGAAATGTTCCTTACGAGATTGGAGATTTTGAGCTGCTTCAGATCTTCTTCTGCCAGAACTAGAAGGCATTTTCCGTCGATTTTTTCTCTTGCGCAAAGTCTCTCCACACAAGCTGCTGGATGGTTCTTTGAGAGAAGCCAGGCTCGAACATCGTTGACGGTCCATGCCTTGACCCCCTCGTAGGTCAGATCCTGAATGAAAACCTCAGGAAGCTGATCTGCCATAGTAGGATACTGAAACAGGAAATAAGATCACAAATTACCCATCTTTCCAATCTATTTTCGCCGCTCCATCTTCAAAACTGACAAAAGAGGTATTCTTGCTCTTACCCTTCTGAAACTTTAAATTTCAATTACAGTTAAACGGCAGGTGCATTAACAAGAAATGAGAGTGTTGAGAACGAAGTAAGTTGACCATCCAGGGTTATTACTCCGAATCATTTTCAAGTCTGTGAGTACATCTGTAAACTACTTATCTCTAATGTACTGACTATTCAGATCTAATGGATCTGCAGGTAAATCGACTGAATCACTGAGTTGTGGTTGTGACTCAGAACAACAGAATAAATCGATGTATCACGTAACAACTTTGATCCACATGTTAAAGCACGCACTTTTCCTAACTCGAATTGAATTTCACAGCTGATTTAATTTTTGGTCAATTGCTAAAACCGCAAGTTTCACCTATAAAATACTTCACTGCGAATCATCTACAGTCAACAGTGACTATTCACATTAATGATCAGCGTATATATGTATATATACATAACGGGACTCACTCAGTTACCCCAAACTGGATTATGAAATATCAACAAACATTATTACTCACTTGTGACTTGAGCTCGAGCAGAAGGCTCTCACAGTCAGCTTTGAGAAGACTGTATATATATAATTATTACTGAAACATGGGAACTCACACACATACATGTATGTATTGGAGGCAGACAAGTGTGTCAAGACAGCAGCAGCCAACAGCGCCAGCGCCAGCAGTTCTGCGAATTCTTATTACCGAATTACCTCGAAAGGGACTTTCTCTTCCCTGTATTTTTCCTACAACTTTCTTCAAGGAACGAACCGCCAATCGGATTTCTTGATGCAAATAATGTTTCCGGATTTCTAAATGATAAAGTTCTGATGAACCTCCACAAAAATCTCTACAAGGGCAATGGAACAAATTCATCAGAACAAAGAGTAAGCAGTAAATAAGAAGCATGAGTGCATGAGACGAAAAAGATTGACAATATTTGATGAACGTCTGCCGTTTAATTATTCATTCCTCTTCTTGTGTACGCTTCTAACAATTTTGTTGTCTGCCGGCACATGACACGGCGCTTGTTCTTTTGTCGTCCTGTACGACGCTTATTCTTGCCAAGTCGCCTTTTAGCGAATCTGGTCTAGTAACCCGAATACTCTCATGTTTCCCAGCAGTCCAATTTATATTCAGAAAACACTCCTTCTAGTCCTGCCGAATGTCAATGAGAAACGGAAGTAAGAGAACACACGGCAACGATGCTCATCATTTTCGCTTACATTTACAAAACCTACAAGCGCATGCCATGTCATTCTGTCGGAAATTTGGTGTGACAATGGGCTGTGTGTCTGTACAAAATACACGAATGCTATCTACAGCTATTGCCACGGCTGTAGCGAGTACTGCGGTTCAAGTTGAAGAACTTGTTCGTCGACGACATTGGGAACCGACGAAGTGCTGGATGCTCCAGGCCGACTGCTAAAACTTCTATGCTTGATGCCGAAAAGAATTTTCTCTAGACATAAGACCGTGATTGCGCTGACTATGCCGGCAAGAACGATTAATAGCGCTGTGAAAATATCATCGAGTCCAAGCCCTTTCGTTTGCATGTTGTGAACGCTGATGCAGATGGGTTTGGTCTGAAGAGACGATATTTTCAGATACCGTCTAACAAAACCACGCTCTCGGACTGCATTTAATCTACAAAAAGAGAAATCGATTTTCACTTGATCGTCTGGAGGCAATTGGCAACATCAATTGCTTCTTACTTTGCTGCAAAAATGGACGCGAGATCGGAGCCTTTTCGAAGAAACATGGCGCTTTTGACTGACGAGACTGGAACTTGCAACCAGGCAATGTCTTCGCAGAGACTTCGGTCCGTCTCGTTGAGAGCGTAAGCCGTGGAAAAGAAGAGTTCAGGATAAGATAGGAAGGATTTTCGCATAGATCGCATGTAACTGACTTCGTGCTCCGTGTCTGTGACGCTCATTGGCTGACTCAGGTTGAAGGTCTTTATCAATTCCTGTTCAAGAAACTGCCAAGATTAGCAAAGGAACAAAGGCTAGAGGGAAAGGCTATTTACTACTTGCTTTCAACGTGGACTGGAGCGTGGTACTTGCATTATGGACGTAGAACTCATAGCCGAAGGATAGCAGTTGGGGAAACTGAGAGACAGGGACAACTTTCACCGACAGCGAAGAAACAATCGCTCCTGAATAAGCCCCGTAGCACAAAAGACCTGTGACGCAACTTGTGTAGAAGACGATTCGAAGTGGGACTGCGTCGGGAGTGCAAGGCCAACCTTGAGGAAAAGAAGCCGACCTGAGTAAAATCAATTGTCATATTAGATGGTCGAACTAAATCAAGGAAATAACCAAAACCTTTCTGACAGAAAGTCCCCAGCGCCCAAATGTAGCTGTCGTCCTTAAAACTTGCATCCTTGTAAGAAGCGTCGTGGAGCCAGTACATCTTGCAAACGCTCATTCCAGTCAATGCTATGACGATCGCAAAGTACACGAAAATCAGCCCTCTCCATAGCGATTTCCGAAATGGAGAAAAGAGGATGTTCCGAAGTGAGTACAAGGGAGGCTGAACGAAGAAAGCTTTGACTCTTTAGAAAAAGGGAGCGAAACCGTATTAGTAAAAACCAGTAATCACATTTTCTTACAGTTGTGACACTTTGAATGATTTCAGCAACTTTACCCTTCTCCTGGTGTCGTTGGTTGTAAAAACGTTAGTTGCTCTGCTCGTTGGGGCGTCATTGATACCGATAAAACAGAAATGTCAGCTTCTCTGTTCTGAAGCAACTCGAACGTTTTGCCCTGCATTTTTCCATTTGTATCGATCCAGACGGAGCTTCCAATCATGGCTCGTTCTCTATATTCAAGGGCATTAGTACGTTTTAGGCATATATACATCGAGTGAACATGATTTCAAGTGGAAAGACGCCTTACGTGAAATTCAGCATGCACTGCAGGTCTCTGTACAGGGCGACACCGAAACCACCCTTGAAGTTAGGGAGTTCAACATTTTTCGAGAAAGAGACCTCATAAGCTGTGCTCATGCTGTTCTGGAAATTTTTGAAATCAAAATGAGGACTACATTGTAGATGTCTTACAAAAAATTGCGGTTTGCAGCCTCAACCGTTTTACCTCAGCAACACCGGTGACAACTTGCGGCAAGTGATTCCGACGGGCAGTTCTATTGAAGATCAATGTTGAAATATCCAAAAACGAACCATGTTTTTCGACTTTTTTAACCCAGAAATCAGACCTTCTACCGTAGATTTCAAAGACTGCAAAGTCTTCATCTTCCGCGAATGAGTCAGGAGAAAGGAACAAGAGGTATGTTCCGGATAAAAACGAGTAATCTGAAGCGTAGTTTCCGGTAGCATTTTCACTTTGTGTGATATGTAAGGCGTCGAAGGAAAAATTCGGCTGCAAGTTACGTAGAATTTTGGAAATTTCTTCAACGTCTATGGAAGAAGCATTCGGTTTGGACATGACTACCACCAATGGCTTGTTACCGTAATGTCGAGTTGAATGCGCTAGAGAAAGCTGAAACATCAAATATTGTTAGTCTTGTGCGCATGAATTCTTGAGTTTGAATGTTTAGGTGAATCTACCTGGAAAGCTAGATCCGCTGAGTCAGTTTCGAAGACAACAATTTTCAATGCGACATTTGACTTGATTTTAAAAACTTCGTGCTGGAGCTCACGGAATTTTGCTTTCTCACAGGGAAAGTATCGCCATGAAATTCTGAAGAAGTTTTCGATGAACAGAGAAAGTATTTGGCTGGTCGTTCCACTGCCTACTGTGAATGTTGGAATGTTTCAAATATTACCAGTCAGATAAAAAGAATAGTTAACTTACCTGAAATTGAGTCATTCCCGCAAACCCACAAGCTTAAATCAAAGTTCTGGGGAACCACGTTCCAGTCCAACGTTCTTACTGCAGTTTGAAAAACGCTTTCACGAGAGTCCGTTGAAGCTGAACTATAACCAGTGATTTGGAACAGTACAGTGAACAACACAGTGCGAAAATTCATTGTTAACTTTGGCCATGTTCAAAGTCAAAATTGAATTCTTTTTCAAAAGTCGCCAGAGAAAAATCTGCTGTTCCTTCGGCATGCTTGGTCGTTGTTTCCGCTTTTTCTTGACATTCGCTTGGCTGTAGGGTCCCAGTCCCAGGTTAGGTTAGGATATGTCGATACAAATACAACAGTTAAATCAGCATGAATAAGACACGCTTGAGTGGGATTTTTTGACATTTGAAGTGGCATGCCGGGAATCTTGCCATTCCGTGGTTCCTAATGATAGCTGATTAGACGAAGCAGCCGGGAAAATTCCCACGTTTTCTCAAATACAACGAGAACGGAAATTGGGCTTCCAGAATTGAATAACAACGTTCCTGGGTTTTACGCAAGTGCGAATAATAAATGGCTATACAGCTTCAAATTAGGTTACAACATACGATGTTGCATTGAAAGATAAAGCTTTTTCAAGTTTCCTTTTAGTGCTTCATTTGATTACGCTGACGCTGACATCATTAGGAACCTTTGGATGTAGCGAATAAAATTTAATTACGAAATCTGCTGAGAGCAGAATATTAATTCGACAATTAAGTGACTGACTAGAGATACACATACGTAAAAACATTTGACAAAAAAATGTGTTTGTGGTAGTTGATCTAGAAAGATTACTCTGTATTACAAGATCATCAATAGTTGAACCGAATGTAAAAACTTTTTAAGATGTATATATATAACCTAGTAGCCAAATTCACAGATCAAAACGATTCCACATATGGAATGAATTTTATAGCTAATCCCATAACAAGAGAAAATTTCAAATGTTCAACGCCAATCGGGAGCTTTGAATCGAGATCATTGTGTTCCCGATTCGGAAACACTATGAGCACTTGCAAGTCTATTCCACTGAAGACATCAAATTCTATGTAACCGTAATTGCCCCTTCATAACTGTGATTCCGCGTGCGCAGACAAATCATGACATGTTATCGAAAATGATCTCTTGCTGACTAGTTGGCAACCCTTCTGCTACGTTTTCGTCATCAATATGACTTTCAGTAATTTCAGGATTCCGGAGCGACGGTTGATGAACTATACTATCATGCGTTTGGGGGTTTCTACTTTGACACATGGAAAACACGTTTGAGTCTCCCGAATCGAAAGACACTTCCGCCTTGATCTGAACAGCGTCGGGTATCTCCGGAGCTAACAGGTGAGAATGAAGGTGGTGGGGGACTCCTTGGCTTTGAGATGAACAAACCTTGCTATTAGTGGATACAAGCGTCTCCGCTGGAAAATTTTTTTTGTCTCTCAAGGCTTGTTGTGCAGCTACTGATGTGCTGGAAGATTCTTGCTCCACCACCAAATTCCTACCGGAGAAACTAGGTCCTGGAGCTGTAGAAGATATATGAGTGAGTGAAGGTTGAGATGCTGCATCGTTTTCGTTCATAAATTGCGTGTGATTGAAGTAGCCATCCTGCAAAACAATATTTTACGCATTAATCGGCTATCGTTCACGTTCAGTTGCATTTTCTCAAAAAACTGTGGACAAGAAATGACTCACTCTAGAATAGCTGGCAAAATCTTCGCGTTCCCGTCCTATTGGATCTCGAAACACAACTGCACGAATGACACTGCGCACATGATCTTCAGGCCAATTACCAAGAAGAATCCTTTGCGGCCGACCTCTTCCCTTCGGTCTGATATCCAACGGGTCTGCAAATTTAGTCGTTGAATATTTGCAGCTACACTTGATTGACACTATAAAAATACATATCTTGAATGTGCTCTCACCCAGACCGTTCGAGGGATCAGCAGAAGGTCCAAGCATGTTATGAACTCTGTTGGCATAAAGTACGAACGTTGGGTAGGGAATGTCAAACTTTCTTGCTGCCTGAGATAATGAAAGTCCTTCCCGAAGAACAGAATATATGGCTTCTGCCATTGTTTCAGGTCGCCAAGATTTCAGCGGGCCACGTTCGCGAAATCTCAAGGGTTGTGTAGCGTTTCCTGAGGTGTTGTTCCAGCATTTTTGCCACGCAGATTGAAGTTGATACTGGTAGCTTTCTGGAAGCGGTAAACTTGTTTTACAACATGCAATTTTCTGCCTTACTTTTAATAGTAAAATATACGTTTTACCCGCAACAGAATTTCTAGGTCCTTTGTTCCATGTGAATGATGATTCCAAAAGCTTGGCCTGCATTAGATCAATAAAGTTACAAGATTTTAAAAAACCAAAAGAATCAGTAGTTTATGTTTCAGAAAAATAGGACCCTTACCCTTTCTTCCTCTCGTATCATTTCAACGATACCTGGCCTCAGTTCCATTTCGTTTGGGATTGAAGAGGAGGTAACTGACGGTACATTTTGCTTTGTCAAACCTATAGACATTCCGTGACAAGCACTGCTACTGCTGCTACCGTTGACTGTGGCAGGAGATACTTGCGCCATACCGTTGTTTGACAGACTCGGCAAAAAAGAAACAGACGGACTAGCATCACCAAGGAAGTTGCCGGGAGAATCTAGTTCTTGCAATAGAAAGGATGAAGCTGAATGTTCTATGTCACTATCACCGGCAAGATAATCGCTAGGATCTCTACTTGGCTCTTCTTCAGGGAAGCTTAATTTTTCAGGACTTCCCGTTCGCCGTCGCTTCCTTGGCTGGTGTCCATCGACAAGCGTACCGCTCGTGGGGCTGACTCCATGAACTTCGTCGGCAGATTCGACAATGTCTTTGGAGATATCTTTAGTAAGTTTCTTGGACAAATTGCCAACTAACTCGGGTTTTTGAGACACATCCGCAAGTCCACGCACTTTCAAAGCAGCTGCCACTTTCAGCAAAGGGTTTAACTGATTTTGACTAACATTGATCTCTCCGCGATACATGAACTCAATGACAGCCTTCAATTCTTCCCATCGCATATCTTTGAGAATAACAATGGGATGCGTGCACGGGTTTTCGAAGAACAGATTCTGGAAGAATGGGCTACAAGCAGACAATATCATTTTATGACATTTGAGAGACTCGCCTTCACAAGCTAACGTCACATCCACTAAAGCTTCATTCTGGAGCAGTTGTTCAAAGACGTTCGTCAGGTTATTTTGATAATTGTTCCATTTGAGGCAAAACTGCTGCCCCCCGCTGTCTGTGGCGGTCATGGTCACACTCAAGCGTCGAAGTACTTGGTCAGGACACAATATTAACAGCAGTGACTTCAAAAACTTATCTTGAGATTCTGTCCATGCGGTGCTCCTTACGTCTCCTACAGATGTCACAAAATCGTAATTAGAACTTCCACAGGCAAAACATGAATATAATATCTGCTTTTTTTATCCAAATCATAAATGTTCATACTTACATGAAATGAAGTGATTGAAGCCTGAGGATCTTTTGATCTTGACTATTCCAGTTTCAAACTGGACTGCTTCCTCGAAGTCCAGAAAAGTATCAGACGTTTGGCTTATTTCAGGATTGCTGAACGGCAGCACGCTCCAGCGTTTGAATATTTTATTCCGGAGGCTAATATATTGTAAATTATTAAATGTTTGGCGTCATCCACTGCCCCTCCTCCGCTATTCATTATTAATAGATTTGGAACAATTTTACTGGTCAGCCGATTGCCGAAGCTTCAAGTGAAGAACATCACAATAGGAAATGTATATAATCCAGTTTCCTGACATATCAAGATTATCAGAATCTGGATACCTGCTGATCAAGTCAAGATATTACTAAAGCCGTACAGAGTTTGAAGTTTATGACGATACTTCATGTGACAATTTTCGGGTTTTCACTGGCCGATCAAGAAATCAGCTCCTTTTTTAAACCAACTTTTCAATGAAGGCAGGGGATTCAAGCTCACAGCTTAAATCGATAATGTTCGGAATTTAAACTCGTTTAAAGCACATGGGTGCGCTCTTGTTTTTGTTTGTTTACCAACTCTTAATAGTAAGATCTTCCAGAAGAGAAGAGCCATAAAGTGTAAGTGCCATTGATTTTACAGCTATAGTAGGAAGATGCTCAACTTGTGTTATGTTTTATGGCATATCACAGCATCTGTAGTAGTGCATCTGGAACGATGAACATTCAAGTGACATGGTATCGCCATCTATCGAGTCGTGGGGAACCCCTTTAGCCGGTCGAGTTTTGAATTAAAGCTCGTGGTTCACTTTAGCCATCAGGTGAAATTCGAAGTATACAAATTGGGATTCCAAATTTCAAATTGTCTTTTCGAAAGATTTTTGACCTTCAAATTTTGCTTTACAGGTAAACAATCGTTGTCTACTGTTGCTTGATGTTTGTTGCTGCTTTTGAGCTGTTTGGGACGTGAATATCGTTTATCAAAATGTGCCGGCATCGTATTTGCTTTGCTGGAGTGCGGAGACAATACTCGATTCAGCTCTATTTCAGTGCAAGCTTTTGCTTGTGCATGTACCTAATATATTTTGTCAAATGCGTACATTTTTTGAATTTTAGTTCAAACCTGGTAAACTCCGAGCAAAATGGCACACCGAGGAAGAAGGACGAACGAATTCAATTGTCCATTTGATTATGTTCAGATGGACGGATTGGTAAGGAATCTATCATTATCAAGAACATTTCATCTAGTTTTTGACTACATATTTGATTTATATACTAATGTCTATTTGCAGGCTGTCATGAAGATAATCAAACATTGTTATGAAGAAAAGTCGAATGTTGATACTCCGCGAGGGGGTTTATTGGGCCTTGTCATCGAAAACCGTTTGGAGATCACTAATTCTTTCGCCTTCCCAATTGCTCGCAGCGACGAGCCTGTTGATGAAGGTATGCTTTCTACTTGGGATAACAGTTTTTAGAAAGGAGAGAGTGATTGAAGGGTCAAGTCTAAACCACAAATGTGTTTTTGTTCACAGATTATTCAACAAATATGATTATGCACATGAAGAAAATCAACCAAGATTACCTCCACGTGGGCTGGTACCAGAGCTGTGATTTGGGTTCCTTTGTTACACCGGACTTCATCTTGGCTCAGCATAGCTACCAAGATTCAATTGAAGAGTCTGTTGTTGTGGTTTATGGTGAGCTATCATTTCCTTGTATATATGTTCTATTAGTAGGCCATGCCTTAACGGTATTTTTTTCACTAGATCCGCAAAAGACCGAGAAGGGTTTCTTGTCTCTCAAGGCTTACCGATTGACTCCACAAGCATTGAAGCTGCTTGCGGATCCAGAAGCACTCATAACGCCAGAATTTGTCAAATCCTTGCACTTGAGCTTTGATCGAATGTTCCATGAAGTACCGTTAGTCATTAAAAACTCTCCATTGGCTAACGCATTGTGCTGTCAGTTGCTCGAAATGAAACCGGAGGATAAGGGCCTGCAGTATTTAGACTTGGGAACATCGTAAGTAACGTTTTTATGACTAAAGGAATAGAAATGTTTCACCCTTGTAATCACCACCCATAATGTTTTAGATCTGTAATGGAGCACAGTCTCAAGTTCTTGTTGGAGAAGGTTGATGAAATTCATCAGGAGGCATACAAGCACAACAAATGGCAAATGCAAGTAGTGAAACAGCAACAAGAAAAGGCTAAACATATTCATCAGAAGGTAAGTGGTATCGTCGGCGTTTGATCTTTACAGCTGTAAGTAAGTTCCAAATGACTTTCACTACTCACAAAAAATATATCTACGTTACAGACTCTCGAAAACTCAGCAAGGTTAGCGAAAGGAGAACCTGCAGTTCCTGAAGAAGACCTCAACAAACTGTTTCGCCCCATTCCACCGCCATCTCGGCTTCCAACTATGTTGGCTTCTGGTCAGGTAGAGATGTCCTGTCAACAAGTTAACTCATTCTGCTCCCAGGCTTTGGCAAAACTCTTCATCAGCGAGGCACTCCAAGATTCGAAGCCAGAGGCTTAAGTTATTCACTGTTATTGTGTTTTGAAAGATTCTTTCTTCTACGTGGATTTTTCAAAAAATGGACAAAATGTATATTAGTGTGGTTTTAATGAACCAGTAAAGTGGATCTTGCTATACTCAATAATAGTTTACTTTTGAATTTTATTGACGATCATTAGCATGTGCACTGTAATTGCCATCGGAAGTTGAATGTTAGTTATACTTTTATATATTGGATTCGACAGAAGAATAGACAAGATTCGGTTTCTCATATCAGCATGCAACATTTTACTCGATGACTCGTCGTCTTTTTCTGGTGGGAAACGCGTTCAAAGTCGTTTGTTTACAATCAAATTTGAGAAAAAGTGCAAAATTCTCTTGGATCAAGTACGTAGCTTAGCTTGCTGAAATATTTAGATGCACTGTAAGAATTTGACTTCGTAGTTTCGTAGTAATTGTGGTCAAAATGCATATTGCAATCGTCGGATGCAGTCATGGGGAAGTGGACAAAATCTACGAAGCCGTCCATGAAATTTCAAGCCGCCGGAACATCAAAATAGAGTTGGTATTATGCTGTGGCGACTTTCAGAGTGTTCGCAACATGACCGACCTTCGATGTATGGCTTGTCCGATAAAATATCAAGCGATGCATGACTTTCACAGGTACGTCATTGTCATTCAGTCGAATTTAGAATTTATTTCCTTTACCGTCTGTCAGATTTCATTTTTAGGTATTATTCCGGGGAAAAAACAGCTCCTGTTACAACCATCTTCATTGGAGGTAATCACGAAGCTTCGAATTACTTGCAGGAACTTCCGTTTGGAGGTTGGGTTGCCCCAAACATTTACTTTAGCGGAAACGCGAATGTCTTGAAGTTTGGAAGCCTGCGGATTGCATGTGTGTCCGGTATCTACAAGGTCAGTAAAATGTTCAACGTAAACAAGGAATCCCTATCTTTTAAAGTAAAAAATTGTAACTAAAGCTAAAGCTTGTAATTTCCAGGGTCATGATTTTCTGAAGGGGCGTTTTGAATGTCCTCCATATGACAATAGCACGATTCGGAGTGTTTATCATTACCGTAACTTGGACATTTTTCGGTTGAAGCAGGTTAGTTCGAAAGTCAACTTGCTAGAAATCAGCATTGCTCTCATGCAGTCGTTTTATCTTACAGATGAGCAACTCAGTGGATATCGTTATGTCACATGATTGGCCGAAAGGTATCCATCAATATGGAGATTTTGGCAAGTTGATCAGAAGGAAACCCTTCTTCCAGTAAGTTGATGTTCACTACTTCGGCGGACGCATTCTCCTAATATTGTGTTATAGTATAAGGTATGTTTCTAGGGAAGAAATCGAGAAGAACGAACTTGGAAGTCGTCCTTTAGAAGATCTGCTGATCAACATGAAGCCTAAGTACTGGTTCTCAGCTCACATGCATGTGAAATTTCCAGCGATTGTTTCGTTCCCAGACAGAAAGAAGGTTTGCTGAATGCCGATCAATATGTTAATCGGCTCTAACGAGAAATCTCTTTGAATCTAACTACTTTATTTGCAGGACCAATCGTCGGAGACGGATGCTGGCGATATTCCGACGTGCAACTTTTTAGCTTTAGATAAAGTTTTACCAAGGCGTCAATTTTTGCAGGTAATAAAGCTTGAAATTAATGTTCTTAAATTTTTTAGTGCTCATTGCACAATATGCTTGTATTAATCTTGGTGGCAGATCCTGGAGGTACCTGATGATTCCGGTATAGACGATAAGCAGCTTTCCTATGATCCTGAGTGGCTAGCCGTATTGCGTTCGACGGACAACCTCCTTCATTCAAAGAGTTCGCTTTGTTATATGCCAAATGAGAAGTACAACGGGAGGTAAACATAAGAACCATTCATGTTCCTTAGACACATGCGTCTCAATATTGTTTAACCTTTCTATCTGTTCAGGTTCGACTATGTTCCTACACCAGAAGAAATAGCAGAAGCGGAGCAAATGTTCGAGAATACTTTTGTTATCCCTCAAAATTTTTGCAAGACTGGTCCTGTTTATAACGAAGGAGATTCTCCCCGCCCGGCCACTGCTTTGGTTAGTTTTGAGAAATTGCATGTGACTGGATAGCTCCGAGGACTTGATCTGATTTTACTGTGTCGCACATTCCAGGTGAACCCGCAAACAGTAACATTTTGTGAAAAGCTCGGAATACGGGACCCTGTTGCTGTAGTAAAGAGCCTGAACCCGGTTTCTTTGGAGGGACGTACTTCATATGATCTTTTAAGTGATCCTCATATGTACGAATCTCAGCTAAATATTACGTGCAATGAAAATTCTTTCACCGAGGCAAGTGGCTCACGTCATGTTTCCCACAATAGTAAACTCAGGAAACTCCTACTTGTTCTAATTTCAAATGTGGCCTTTGCAAACAGGTTTCGATCAACCCGGATGAAATTGATCTCGATGCAGATGAACCTGATGACACAGGTGAAAAAGTAGATTCAGGTAACTCTGATACACCTAAATTGAAACTGAATCTGCCGACTCCTCAAGCCAGTGCATTGGATCTGGATTCGTCAGAGGCTCCCGCTACTGAAAAGGTGGACAAGAAGGATCTTGACATCTTGAAATCTATCTTTGGATCAGAGTTTTCGGTCTCATCCGAAGTTGCAGATGACTCTCAAAACACAGGGAACGCTGCTCCTTTATTCACATTGGATAAAGTAGGCGAACCCACATTGAAGAAACGCAGAAATGCTAATATCTATGATGACTCATAGACCAGTGGAGGAAATTGTAAGAGGTTCAGGCAATTCGTGTTATATCATGTATCTATTTATAACAAATCAAAGTTACTTGGTTATTCTTGTACTGCTGTTGGTTGCTCTAAAAACGAGCTTTTAAAAAGCGAACTTTAAACATTACGCACGATTTTGTCAGTTTCAATTTTGATCATTTCAAGGTATTATGCATGTGCACACACGCGATGGATTTTCAATATTAGCAATGTTTTTTGTTCTAGGTTCTAGGTCACTTGCAGATGTTCATCTGTTGTCTTAAAAGGGTTTGCTAAAGTTTCACTTCCACAGCAGATGCTTGACTTGAGATCAGCATATACTGTCCAGTATGAGCATCCACGGCTATTCGTAGCGTTATCCGCATCAGGGTGGACTGTAATTTGATACCTCTCCTTGACTGTTAGATGATGCTGTGGTTACGCATTCTGAAAATTACATCCACGCGACATAATTTTGGCTACAGACTGAAGTTTAAGTGATAAATGATGAAATACGTGAAAGTTGTACACCACGAGCAGGATCCAGAGAAAGCAAAGGGAGATGACAAGTCCCAGATTCCCGTATGCGTGGGTGAGCGATTTTCTTCCAACTGTATTTGGTGTGCCTATGGTTGGCGGCGGACGAGGAAGACGCGCAGAGCTTATGGGCTAATAGCAGCGATTCGAACTAATTTGATGATTTATACTGTTTTCACTGGGGACACTGCGAAATCAGTGTCACCCGCCGCTGCCCCTGGACCTTTTGAGATCTGTAAATCAAAATCTTGATCGAGCAGCCCGGTTTCTACTGCAGACAACGCTCAGCGTCACGAACAACAGCAGTCTCTCACAGCTTTGCGATTTTGTATTCTATATTTCGATTCGAGACGAGACATGGATAGTATTTGGCTTCGATTTCTTTCGATGTTAGGTTCAAAGTGGCAGCATGCGAAAAACTACATGGATGGAACAAAGAGCATCTCAGCACGCCAACACGTGTTCAATTTGCCAACCTTCAAGGCAAAACGTTGTGTAAGCATTTTCCATTTGTGAGTATTTGATAATGTATTTAACTTTGTTCAGCCCACAACAAGGGTGTATTTCTGTCAACTTCAAGGGAGGGCGGAGGGAGACACTGTCGAAGACAGTCGGAGAAATTCGCATGTTTGAAGAAACTTGAAATCCAGGATTCGTGGGATTGGTAGTAGAGCATCAACTGCTTGACACGGGCCCGGTTCATCTGATGCATCTAGTTTCCGCAGCCTGGCCCGTTCGCCATACCAACCTGTGCACATGCTGAGTACCGGAAATTATCTGGAATATTTTTGCCTCCAAGTTTAAAGTAAGAGGAAAATATATATGTACGTGGCATCCCAAAAAAGTCGGGTAAATAACTAGGGAAGTGAATTTCTCTGCTCCGGAATATGGGGCACAACAAGTATATTTATATAAAAGTAGGAGAAATAACTTTTGTACAAAATCTTTCTTAAGATTAGTGTGTCGGGCGGGGAAAGTCTGTGAGTTGCATTAATCCAGATTGCCTTCATTTCTGGTCTGCTGTGACGTTCTTGTCAAATTTTAAAATGGCATTTAGCAAAAAAGGAGCGAGACGAGACAATATTTCATGAAGCTCGCGGAAAGCCTAAAGGTACGAGAAAGCAATAAAGCATAAAGGGGAGACAGTGAAATTGTTTCTGGCTGCCAGCTACTTTTTTGTCAAGTCGCCTTATTAGTATGATAATGTTACACAAAAGTCTCCTTTCACCACCATGAGCATTGAACGTCAGCAACTTATTAGACACAGGTACACTAAAATTGCTCTCAGAATATTTCGCAACACAAGGCACGAGGACCCGACTCATGCTCTACGACAGTACTTGGGACTCTTCAATTCTCGTGTGTCCTTCAGCAGTTCCAAAATGTTTCCTAAACCCGTGGACTGGGGACAAATAGGGAAAATGTGAAAAATAAGGAGAATCAACCAGGCGATGATCAACCGTAGCTTGTTGTAAGTTGCGTTAATTTGTGTACAACAGAAAACTTCTGAAAAGCTTTCGATTGCCGCAAACTGTAAAAATGGGAACAAACTTCAGGTGCGACAGTAAAGCGCTCTTCCACATATGCGTTTTGTCTGAAGGTTCCGAAAGAAGCTGATGACAGGAAGGATCCTTGTGAAATGGGAGCAGAGCACTGTAACCGTCCGTAGTCCTTTGTCAGCCAAATTCTTATGCGAAAAAAATTGGCGACAAGTACTTACACACATGTATGAAAAGGGAGAGTCAAGTAGCAGTTTCCAAAATTCTATGACGACGACCTGTGATGACGACAGCGACCACAATCCAAGGGTCTGCGCTTTTGGGTAGAGCGTCGAAGGAGGGCTGGACTTTCGCCTACACGCTCCAGTAGAAGCGCCCCCGAAGGAACAATCAAAGAGGGTGAAAGTCGGAGAAAGCTAATATAAAGTAAGCTTCCAGGACTGGCAAGGCGTCAAAGCCAAACTGGAACTTCTCTGGAGCATTTGTCTAGGGTCCCGCGCCATTCATAGCCAAACCATCTTTGTTTCCAGTTTCACAGTATCACATTTCCCTAGTCCTCTCCAAAATAACGTTATAAAAAGCAGAAATCAACAAGTGACCATTACTTTGAGTAGACCCTCAGAAAGCGAGTCAACCGGAGAAGGTGCAACAACATCATCATCAAGGAATCCACTTGAAGAAGTTCGAATTTGCTCCAACAGGTAAGCCGATAAGCCGATTGCCCCAATTTTATTTCTTCTGCCATTTAAAAAAGTCAGTTTTCTCGATCAAACTCCATCAAAAATTATTATTTTGTTGTAGCTTTCTCACGTTGCCCCATTTCAGAACAGAACTCGAGAATTATCTCCCTTTACAAACTTGTTCAATAATACAGCCTTTTGAGAAACCTCGAATACTGGTATTCGATCGGTAGCTTCATCATAGGGCAAGGCTTGGTAGAATTTGTGGAATGCAAAATATGTTGAAAATGGAGCATCTGCTGATTTGGTAAGCTTGGTCTATTTGCAGGATCAAAAGATAATGGCGCAATCAAGGAGCTGTTACCTCATTGTCATAACGACATTGGCGATAGCGTTAGTGGTTTCAGCCCGCGAAGGACGACTGGGCGGCGGAAGCAGCAGTCGGGAAGACTGTTGCTCGCCTGGATTCGGGGGTGGCTACCCGCGCTTCAGTCGCGGTTTCAAGAATGCCCCATTATCTACGGCTCGGGGTTTCGGGAAACGCGACAGCGGTGACGGTGGAGCAGCCCTTCTCGCAAACTACCCATTGCCAATTGCGTTGTCGCTCATGAACGCAGCCCGCGGAGCAAGAGACGCCTCTGGTCCAGAAGGGTGGGCGTAAGTACTTGGAGTATTTTGTCTTTCTATCTTCTTCCACTGCCTCTTCGTAGTTCAGAAGTCCAGGCTAATGTCAAGGTTTTGCATGTACCACTCGCCCATCGATACCTTCTAATGGCTAAAGCAAACAATTTCAAATTCATGTTCTCGCCACAATCAACACTTGGTGCTGTGAATATGCAATTATTAGCCACAAGTGGGGCTTTGTGGGACTCTCGAGCCCTTTCACACGCTATTGGATCGAAGACAGGCAAAGAGCCGGTGTTGAAGCTTTTACTAAATTTTGGTGTTGGAGTACTCACACATATCAATGGGTTTGTTAGTCAGGCACTTGCGTTTGTATCGAAAGTAAATATTGAAGAGGCAATCAAGAATCGGAGAAACTTATTTCAAGATGGGTGTTGAGGACGGCGATATACTACGCAGGATTTAACTGCTCTTGCATTAAACCCAGTAGAATTTTGAGTATAAAGCTTCCGGAAACACATGCTCATATGGAGCCAGAAAGAGACTGTCAGGATGTAGTTGAAACGCACAAGTCTGTTGACCGATTGCCCCAGTCTTTTGACACTATATGAAGCTGGAAGGGGGAAAGAAGCTGGAAAAGTCTGAGAAAGTCAGAGTGAAAAGTAAGAGTCAGGTGGGTTTGTTGACTATGCTTTCATGTGTCAGCTCATAAAAGAAAGTGGCGACATGTTTACGAGGCATTTGTGGTCCTGGCTGTCGGTGCATACTATGAGACACATCTGGTGCACTGACAAAGGTGCAACTTTTCCTTGGTTGTCCGGTGACAGCGACCACGAAGTACGACAGCCTTTTTCCAAATACATGTTGAAAGCGACCATTAGCATCTTTTCTGTTTATGGACCCGCTGCGACGCTGACGGCTAATTTGACATGGCTCACACGATGAAAGGAATCAAAAACGCTTAACAAGGAACGCTTAGCCTTTCACTTGTCTGTCAGGGAGGAAGTACGTGAAAGGAGTCAAGAAAACCCGAACATCGGAAGGCAAATTGTCCAGACCTTATAAAACCGATGGGCACAAAAAGACGTAAAAAATGGGACAGAATAGCAGCATTCATCCCGTGGAGAAAATTGAATTGCCTTGTACTATACACATTCATTCACATTGAATTGAAGGAGATTTAGGAGGAAATCACTTTATGGAATTATAGTCGCTTGGCGGACATTTCATCAGCGTTGAGGGGCATGGAGAGACAGCTCAGATTCTATATTCATCTTGTGTTTTCCTTGCAGCAGCGCTTTTCCAGCGACCGCTCGGCTAGTAGAAGAAATCCAGTCCAACCCCAAACTGCTTGCTCGCCTAATGGCGCAAAGGGTTCCGGCAGAGGCGGGCGATGGCGACTTGATGCCTGAGGAAGTCGCCCGGAAAGCGGCTCTCTGAGTCTGAACATTAAACTAAAGCTTAAGTACTTTAGAGAAATAAGAGATATTATTGTTGTCGTTGTCAAAGTTGTCAACATGTCAAGAGGATAAAACATTAGAATTATTGGAATTTATTATGGGCTCGTGTTTATAGCATTACTTTTCCTTGATGATATTTCCAGCGAATTCTAGAAGAGATTTATTCCTTAACGCTGTTTAACTGAACAATAAACAGCAATTCCTTGCCGATGCAACAGCAGTAAAACATTATAGAATGTACTTCAAACCATGTTTTGTGTTTTGAATGGAATGAAGGACCATTTAACATCGTATGTTTAATTTTTGCTCCAATGAGTCAAAGCAATTAAGATAGAAGCAAAACTTGCAGTAGATAATGTGAAGCGAAGCCGACAAACTACAAAGATTGTATCTAAATAAATATTCCTGTTCCTACAATAAATACTGTTCTTGCTTTCAACATAATTGAGCGATTTATGACTCTACAAAAATACCGTAAGAGATTTCGGAGACAGTCGCGTCTGACATGAGTTCGTAAATACGGGTTGAGCTACCATGTATTTCTAAATGTGCGATATGATTGTCAATTGACGCTATTGCTTTTTAGCAATTCATGAGTCACCAATAGTAATAAACTCCTCATGGCGGCCAACAACATGGTTAACAATGAGCTCTTCGATTTCATTATCTTCGCTGGGATTGACTATTTCGGTCACAAAATTTCCACGTTCTACAACTGTTACAGTTGATTTACGAGTAGACAACAGATTTGCAATCACCATCTGGAACGAAAAATACAGTAATTATAGTTGACTAACAACCATGTGGGTAATGACTTCCCAAACAATGAATGTAATCAAATGGGTTGCCAACTTACGTTGTGGTGGTAGCGTTCAAGGGCTTTTTTGGCTTTCGGAAGGAGCAAATCCATATTCGTTTCCAGCTTGAACGAGATAATGAATGCCTTGGGTGCCCATTTGCTTGCTAAAGGTCGCAACATTTTAGGTACAAGCGAGAACATGATGCCGAAGTCCTTCCCTTCTACATCTGATGGTATTTTATCTTGAGGCTATGCACCCACCAATATCAATCAGTAAATTGAGCATTACATAGACCGTGAGAAGCCGGGAGAGAGAATTAGAAATCACCATTTGATGCTTCGGAATGTAGAAATCTGAAACAGCGGCTGCCAGATACATCATAGCTCGTTTGCCCAAAGGATTGATTTCCTTGGCGATTCCCTGTAAGAGCCAAAGGTAGTCGCCTAATGTGACGTAACTCAGAATCATGCACTTATTCTTGAAGTCGAAGTACTTGGAAAGTAAGGTGTGAACTCGGGACATCTCGGAGCTCTTGACTAAACAGATAAGAATTTCATTAGGGTCATGATGACAATAATGTCAAAGCCACGGAAGATCTTTGAGTCCCCTAAATCACCTTTGACATGCGAAGGGCCATCCAATTCCAGCACATCCAAAGGAGATGAAATATGGCGCAGATACGGTTGTAAACTTCTTTGCCTTTTAGCAGTCAAAACAATGCAAGAAGGTTAAAATTCGAAAATGTATTATTCAAGTGGCAGCATTGAAGTGTCCACAAAACATACCGGTAAGCAAAAATCACACGATACCCCTTGGTATGGAAACATTCTGCCGATGAAGACCCTCTGGTTCCGCTGCTGAAGTTATCGACGAATCGAACAGTACGTTGTTCCAACGGGACCGTTGTTCCCCCGGAAGTTATCAATACAAGGCGGTCATCGGTGCTCGCAACGTCCCGGATGAAGTCTCGAACCTGCTCCATGGATTCTTCGAAATTCGCCGGCGGCGATACTTCATGGAAGAAGTTTTCCCAATGCTTTTCATTCTGTACATCATCGTCCAGCTTAATTTTCTTGGAATCCTCAGGTGAACACATAATGTTTCTCTTTTGATGGAGTTCGCTGCTAAATCTCTTCACACAATTAAAATATACACGTTAGAAACCCTTACGCCTAGCTGAACATAATATTACATATACCGGTAAGCCAAAGTATCCAAATTTTTGCCCAACTGCGTTTGAAGACTGCGCCTCACTCGATGGCGTTTACTCTATGGCCATGTGCGTAACTTGAATTTTCATATTGCGGTTCTTCAGATCCTTCAGCCTTACGTTCGGTATAATTTATGGGATTTTTCAGAACACGTTATCAGCAGGCTCTATTACATGTACTATACTGTATAGATCCTAATAACGATCGTGACATAATTCAAGTTGTTCTTGAATTTCTGTGAGTTTTTGATTATAGTCTTTGTGAGTGTAACTAATTAATACTACTGTGAGTAGACCTGGTTCAAATTGGGGTGCAATCGCGTTAATGTGCATGTAGGGTAGGACTCGACCCTGTTAACCATTTTATGAGTTTTAGCTTTTCAAGGAATGACTGAAAATGAGTGTTGACATTTATCCAAAGTATCCGCCTGTTGACATCGCCTCCGCCGCAATGGTTAGTCTTGCTAAAATTTGAAATTGGCATGCACGTTGGACTACATTCTTAAAATATTCCAACGGCACGGACGGAATGGGCTGTCATTCAAGTATGTGGAACCTGTTTGAAAATGGAACCTTGGTTAAAAGGCATTTCCCTTTTTCAGGAAGTCGAGGAAACTCCGGCTTATATAATGAGTTTACATTCAGATGATGAGGATGCATGCCTTGACGCCGTCAAGTGAGTGTTATAAAACTAAATGCTGCTTTTGATAGTTCGTCACCAAAACCTAATTGTATTTTGATTCTAGAGCGCTGAAGAACACCGTAATTGGCAGCAACCGTCAAAAGGAAATTGCCGTACGATACGGCATCGTGAATAGAATCTTGCAACTGTTGGATGACGAGAGATGGGGAAATGAAATTAGAATTGAAGCCTGCGTTGTACTAGGCTCTTTAGTTAAGGGCTCTCATGAAAATGTGAGGGAAGTCGTAGATGCCGGCTCTGTTCCGAAATTAATTAACGGTAAGATTGGGATTCTATGTGCAAAAATGAAAAGTAAAAGGATATTCTGATTGATAATGCTAGTGTTAATTATTGCAGTTTTGAAGAGCGAAAATGACAAGCTGGTGGAATACTCACTAAGCTGTCTAACAACGTTATTCAATTTCGACTTTGCCCCTCGTGATCTACTCTACAGTACAAAGGGCCTAATACCCCGTCTATTAGCTCTAATGCCAAGATCGGTGATGAATCAGATTTCCGTAGCAACAATCATCAGCAATTGCTGCACGGTATAGCAGACTCCTTGTTCTAGACCTAGACTTTAACTTCATGAAAGTTCAATTCGAGGTCAACTGAAATTCTGTTGTATGTTGCAGTCATCACATCATCAAATGACACTAGCTGAACTTGATGTTGTGCCTCATATCGCCGTACTTCTGTTGTCACATACTTCTCGGGTGCAAATGCCTGCAATTACGTGTTTGACCGCTCTGGCGTACAAAAACGAGCATGTTTCAGCTATAATAGCAAATACAAGGTAATTAGTTCGGCCAGGTACATTTATGATCTTGCATGGGTTGGTTGCCTATATTTTGAATTTTCCTTTCCAGATGTGGTGATTTAGCTGTACCCGATGTGCTAGTCACACTAATAGGAAGAGATAAGCCTTATAGAATGCAGTTAATGGTTGCAAGATGTTTCACTTATCTCCATCGCAGCAAAGCGATAAGTGCCACTGACTTCAAAGTTCAAGTGAAGGCCCTGCCGTGCTTAGTAAGAATGTGTTCAAGAAAGTATGATCAAGAAACTCGTGTGGTAGCAGCGGAGACTTTAGCGTACCTGATTGAAGTTGACCAAGAACTTCAAAGTATTGCGGCGATTTCGAATCACCTTATCCCTACATTAGCGGATTATTTAAAGTATCAGCCTCTAATCTACAAGCCTTCCAGTGAAACATCCGTAGAAATGGTCCAGGCTGCTTTTCTGGTAAGTCGTTTAGCAGATAAAAGATCATAAAGCAATGCTTTTGCAATACAGTTCATGTATCGTTATCTAGGCATTTGCGTCCCTTGCTGCAAACGATGAGCACATCCGTAAACGAATAATCGATACGGAACAATTAATGGAAAGGGTTGTGTCGGGACTTGATGACCCTAACGAAGCGGTCGCGTTTTCAGCCGTCCGCTGCCTACATTCTTTGTCTCGCTCGGTGCAACAGCTGAGGACGACATTCAAGGTATTGAACCTGACGAGTGAAGGATCAAAATCATTAAGTTCTGTTTGTAGAGATATACATGTATTTTTTTATTTTAATTCGATACAGGATCATTCTGTTTATAAGCCACTAATGAAGCTGGTTCAACATCAAAACCAAGAAATTTTGAATGTTGCCTCGTCCACACTGTGTAACCTGATTTTGGAATTTTCCCCTTCAAAAGAGCCATTGCTAGAAGCTGGGGCCGTTGAGATCCTGTGCAAGCTTACAAGGCATGAGGATCCTAGCTTGCGACTAAATGGCGTTTGGGCACTAATGGTAAGGCATTTCATTAGAGGTTTCTGCTTTGGAGGTTCATATGTCTGATGAAGTTATTCTTATAGAATGTAGCCTTCCAAGCCGATCAGAGAGTCAAATCGGAAATTCTTAATACTCTTGGGACAGACCAAATTTTCCAGCTGTTGTCGGACAGTAAGCCTGTAATTGTGATGAAAACGTTGGGACTACTAAGAAATCTTATTAGTGCACCTCACATTGATGCTATTATGAATGAATACGGAAAGCAGATAATGCAGGTAAGCAGTGTAATTCAATTGCTTGAATTATACTTTGAAGATACTGAATTTGCTAATGAATGAGATTCTATTTTTGCTATTGCAGGCAACGATATTAATTTTGGAAGGGGATCACGAGCCTGACGTGAAAGAACAGGCTTTATGTATGTTAGCGAATATCTCCGATGGAGTCACTGCCAAAGAATTCATCATGACAAACGAAGATGTCTTAAAGAAAATCACGAGCTATTTGGTGGGTTTTAATGGATATTCGATTATATAAGCAGAGAAGTAAAATCTAGCCTGAACCTAACCGATAATAACCTGATTATTACAGAACCACAACAATCAGAAGCTTGTGACAGCTGCAGTATTGTGCGTCACGCATTTGGCATGGAAAGACGAAGAAGGCTCCAGTGATCGGCAAGCAAAATTAAAAGAAATGGTATGCTCCTTACCACGAGGTCTTGAATTTGAGTCAGTGCAACTCTTTTAATGGTATGTTTTTTCCATCGGGATAGGGGGTTGTGAAGCTTATTCACTCGCTAATTACTACATCAGACACTGCGTTGTTTGAGCGGTAAGTTGTTCTCTTGCCGCATCAGTGTTGCTTGAATCACAGTTTACCGAAATGACCTGTTTTTTTGAAGGGTGAAAACGGCCTTGACGCAGTTCTCGTGAGACAAGATTTTTTACTTGTGCCTTTGAAATCATGATGAAACATACCGGTTTTTCAACGCATACATCGAATGTGTCGTGCACCTGGTCCCAAGTTCCAGGAACATTGTAATCTGAACCATTGTCTGAGGAAAAGCTCAAAATATCCATACTCACACTTTTGAATCCGTGTCCGGTCTGCCTACTCAGAAGCCCGTAATGTTCAAGCTGAGATTGATTGTTATGTATCCAGTTTTTCAAAGGCAGCCATATTTTACCCTTTTATAAACTTGTATGCAATAACTTTCTGTTTGACTGCTGATAATTAATGCATTTTCATTCAACTTGTAACGTGCAGAACGTTGATTATAATCACAAATGTTTTCAGCCAGCTGGTCTTATATAACCTAGGAATGCCGGAACTGCTGCTGGCGACAGAACTCGGCAAAAATACACTTCACAAAGATTAAGATTAAACGGCGTTCTTTAATGTGCTATAATATAATTTAACAGTAACGCGATTCGCCTTCATCGGTTTCCTTTTTCCCCACAGCATCAGGATTAGCAATAGGGTCGAGATCTGCAAATATATCATACCAACTTTTTGCTGCATTAGTATCGAAAGAGGGTGGCGCCGTTGCTGACCCAGACATTGCGCACGATGGCTGTAAGAGGTCATCTATTGTGCTGGTGCTTGCTTGCAGAGAAGTAGAATAAGCTGAAGAAGCACCACTCAACCCAAGTAAATCTGTAATAAGTAGCGTTTCTCAATGCGAATCATTATGCAGAGTGTTATACCTTGACATATTAAGATTTACCACCTGTCTCCATGCTGAAATCGAGCAAATGTGACGGAAGAAATGAATTTGGAGCAGTTGGCTGAGATGGAATATTCCCTATAGGGGCAGCTGAAGCCCCTGTAGCTGCAACTGAACCAAGCTCTGCAAGCGATCTTTGGTCCTTCAGAGGTTGCGCTAGAAAAATAAAAACCGTAGATTAATGTAAATTAAGTAAGTTAAACCGTAGATTTAAACCCAATTTCAATGGCCACATAAAGCAATTATTGATCAAGAGCATACCGGGTGGTTGCGATAGTCCTGAATATCCCCCGAGCGAATTGGAATTGCCAACGCTTAAAATTTCATTGAGTAAACTCATTGTGTCATTATTTTCTAGATTTAGTCCTTCCAGGTCATCACAAAGAAGATCGTTAGCGTCTTGCTTGTCCTTGTCTTTTTTGCCACCTGGAATGATAATTGGCATTAGCCCCCCTAACTGAATGCCTAATAAATAATGCATGCATTCATAATGATTATGATGGGTCTACAGGATTATGAAAATTACCCAATGATAGAGAAGATTTTCCAAGCTTAGATAAAGATGAAATTGACTTCCGTGATGACGATGCAGATTCGTCTTTCTCTTTCGAGGATTCGCCCAAAGATGAAAACAAGCCTAAATCAAGGTCCAGGGCATCTCTGGCGCTTTCTGTCTCAGGACTCTCTCCATCTCCATAGCCAGCCCCAAGAAGATTGTCCAACAATTCGGAAGCGGTAGCTGCTGACGCTATCAATTCTTGATCAATCAAATTCTGCAAAGGAACTTCAACAGACGGAGCTGCGGGTGCTGCAGGGGGCAGGTCCAAGCCCAGCATATCGGCGTCTTGGCCGTCTCCACCTTTCACCTCCCGGGCTTCCTTTTCTTTAGGCACTTCGTCATTGAAATCAAACAAAAGATCTTCAGTACCTTTGGTATCTCCAGCACCGCCGACCTCTCCTGTCAGTTTTCGGGATGGATCTGCGAGTTCCTTCACAACCGAGAATTCGAAGTACTGATGTCCTGTAAATTATGAATAAAGTTTTTTGAGAGAAAGCTGAGATGTTTCGGAAAATTGTTAGCAATATCGGACCTTTGAAAGTGATGGCTAATGTGTTGTAAACTTTGGAGTTCTTTCCTGTCGTCTTGATCATTGCGTTCTGGTACTGGATCAAAGCGTGGGAAAACATATTACACCGGGCAGCGGCCAACAAATCCACTTTTTGTAGGCACGCAAGCTTTAGCTTGTCGAACTGGGCTTTGCTTTTCTTGACATGGTTTTGAACTTTGCGGAATTTCTCCATTTGCTTGTATGTGTCTGGGTCAAGTTCCTGACTGACGTTCTTCATCCAGTTCAGCGATGCTCTGTATTCTGTCCTGACTCTTTCCATGGCATTGATTGTTTCCAGTGTGTCTTCTACTGCTCGGTTTCGGAACGTTTCCACTTCCTGCAAAACTACGAATTAGTAAAGTTCATTCGTTAAAGATAAAATAATCATGCTGTGTTACCTGATAAAGCCTCAAAAGTGCCGGTCGAACAGAAATTTCTTGCTGGCTGCAATATATCAAACTTTTCCCCATCTGAATCATCATTTTTCCAGCATTTGTCTTATCCTGTCTGCCATATTCTTTTAGAAACCTTCCCATAGCATTTTGCTCTTGGGCAAGCACTGAAAACACAAAATTCGAAAATGTATTAGCGTCAGAAATTAAAAACCATCGTATACGTACAATGTACAAACGGTACTTACAGCAAATTTTTTCTTGGTATCGATCTAGTAGTTTGTTCATGCTGGAAGACGTAACTTGTATGGACTTGAACAATTCCAGTTTTGCATCCAGAACCGCATCAGACGCAACGATGCACTCATCTTCTTTCTTCCCAAGTTTTCTGAAAACGGTTTGTTTGGTCACCCAAAACTGGTGCTGCACTTTATTTATCGTTGACCGATCCATTCCGAAGAGTCAAGATTATTCTTCAAATAGAACGATTGGTCGCGAAGCAGCTGTTTTATTTGTTGATGATTTCGGGCTTTAGAGCCAAGGACGTAGCTTTCTTTGCAAACTTTTATGGGGAAAGCAGCTTTCACCTTCAGTTCGTACAACGTGTTTTTTTCCAAATATGAACTAAATATAATGGTCTCATGAAAGAAACTAATCTCGTCTGCAGACTAGACTATTCACTTCTGAAGTAGGATTCAATGAAACAGAATGGACGAAGTTCCGCACTGATCTACAAGGGCTTTTCAAGTATTTAAAAGCTGCCTATTAAGAAATTGAAAAAATCAGAAAACCTGTTGAACAATAAAACTGATCTATTATGCACTAGCTTTCAGATATCGCAAAATACGGACAAGTGGCGATCTCTTCCATCTGCTGCTTGTGAGGTCGACCAGACTTTTTGCAGGTGTTTCCGAGCCGCAGCAATATTTTGGATCCTGCTTTCCTCACGTTAACAGACAGTCATATGCTGGATACTGAAGTTGAATAGTGCGCATGGCGTAGAAGCTCCTGTTCCAGAATATGTATAAGCGACCATATAACAAGAGGTACCCTATTCTAAAGCAGAGTCTAACAGATTCAATGCGGTTTTGGAGCGGAAACTGACTTACTGTGCATGTGGTCAGATTAAAAAGCACAAAAGACACATGCTCAACATTATAATACCAGTATCTTAGCCGCAGTTTTAATTAACGAAACGCACTGAGCAAACAGTGATACATAAAACAAATATAGAATCTACAGTCCAACGAAAGTCATTGCTACCTCAGTATGTAGTAACATGAGTCACGAATCTCATTGAAGCAAGAAAGTTAGAGCTACGGTAGAAAAAAACATATAGATGTTACCTTAGAAACTACTCGGTAAAAAAATATGAAAATACAGTAACTTTCAGCAATTAATGGTAGAAGTATTTGGAACCTACGGTCATCCTTAGATGTGGTCCGCAGCGTGATTTTCGAAAAGAAAGTCAGCTGAGGTTGAATCATCCCCCATTTCGGTCTTTAAAAAATCCGATGAACTCGCTGTCTGAATGGCGTTAAAACTTGACTGGAAGCTAATGAACTGTTTAACTTGCAGGTCGACAACTCTAAAATTCAATCAATCTCACCGTTACGATCATGGCAGAATCAACTTTAAGCTAATAATCTCGTAATACACTACTTACGAAGCAATACCCTGAAGAAAGTCTTTCTCTTGATGGCTTAAGGGAGATCGCATAGCTTTGAACAAGTGACTGAAATTATTGCGGGCTTGCTGGACCCAATCGGGATACGGATGAGCTTCGTCTTGAGAACCAAAGTTCATTTCGGTGTCGTCCAGCTCAGTTTCTCCTAAGGTTCTCGAAGGAGCTCCGGCGGCAGCGCTAAGTCTTTTCTGCAATGATCAGTGTATTTAAAATTACGTTATTTGAAATAAAAAACACTGACTTAGAAAATATTGCGACTTTTACGTTTGGTCGGCTAGCCGTTGAGCTCGAATTGCTCTTCTTTCTCTTGACCCTTGTACCAGTGCCATCAGTTGTACCTTCCACTTTATGAAAGTCCCGTTGAGGGCACGCCGAAACTTTCACATTCATGACTTGACGTCCAACCGTCTCTCCTGACCTGCAAAGAACAAAGAGTGTGATCAAGATTTTGTTCATAAAACGTAACACGAGACCTAAGATACAGTCATACTTTGTTTTCAACTCGAAGATGATCGTCCACGAAGGCTTCTTCTTATGATGGACGAAGTCGTCACTATTTTTGCATTTGAACAGAAAGACTTTCTTGACAGTTTCACAGCCAGGCTGCAAACAAAAGGCATTAGCGAAACGAAACTTGATATGTAAATGTAATTTTTGAGGAACGTTAGCTCCCGTTTAATTTTACACTAACTGCTGGTGATCTTAATGGAATCGCTACTTTGCATCTTGAAAGTTTGTCTTGAAAGTGGACCGCTTTGTCATCGGTGCTTATGAGGACATGTTCTTCTGCATCCGGCTCGTCAGAGCGAGATTTGCTACCTAAAATTCCACGAATGAATCAACAATAAATAGAAGAGAGTAAAGTATCATTAAACGAATCATTGATCATAATGGTCCTATCAGATAAGATATCCTTCAGGAGGACCACTTCAAAATAAAAGAAATGAGATTGAAGCAACCATCAGATACCTTTTTCTCTGTTGTTCCTGGCTTCCATGACATGTTTCAGGCATCTTTTCACCGGCGCACCAGCATCACAAGTTTCCGAATGCCGCAGAAACGCTATCAACTTCACGTCCTTACAGGCCTGGAAGTCGTACTTGACGTCAAATCCAATTTGAAGATCGTCACTTACAAAAAGCTGATTACGGCTTTCAGAAAACTGTGAATGAACCAAAATTCTGTTTCATGCGTCTCATAACAAAGTTAAAGTCTACTACGATACGAATAATGTTGCATACATTGGTCTGCTTAGAACTTTTCTTGTCAACAGTGACGGAGAAATCGTATCTCCCAGGGAAGGGTACATCTGGTTGCACATTCTCGCTCTGGCTTCCGCTGCTTGCCTGTGAATCCGGCAAATGACTGGACGGTAGAATAACTGCTGATAAGATTCCATGATTCAAGGAGCCGTGTTGGATATCTATCATTTGGCGCATAACTGGATCTTCTTGGCTGTTCGACTGAAATAGAACGCTTGGAGACAGATCGAAGGAACCACCAGCTAAGCTGGAAATAAAATTTTCAAAGTACTTCAGCACGTCTCCCAAGAAAGAAATTACGACAATACAATCTTCATTCCTGTCTACTTACTCAGTGAGTTCATCAAGCGTCCCCTGCGACATAAGGTTGTTATCAGCGAACTGACTGTCGGTCAGGTATTGCGAGTTGTCTAGACTTTGTGATACAGGTGTCGCCATCATGATTCAATCCGGAATCTGAAAAGAACACAACACGGATGACAAAACAACTTTGAACTTACAGGAAGCAAAGTGATGAGAAGTAGTTGATTACGAAGATTAAGCAGACAATGAGACAAGAAAAGCCACTAACTCATCAGAATATGAAACTTAACGAGTGAGCTTGCACTGAGATCAACTTAATGATGTTACTATCGCATTTCAACACCAATAATTAGAAATATAAGCGTAGAACAACATTCAGACGTAACTACAATTGAAGAACATGTTAAATTTCGACTATAGATATAGATACATTAACCGGAGTCTAAAATAGAATTGTAGCAGAGACCCGGTCAACAATGGCACAAAAGGAAGACAACAAAAACAACTGTTGCGTCTTGTGCGCGTTTTTATCTATGCTTTTTCAAGTTCATCGATGGCTTGCCCGTCCAGCCTATACTAGAATGTTGACTGGACTGGACTCTGGACAACAGATGAT
>JAQGBJ010000102.1:0-68000 GCA_034698345.1 Sphaeridia pumilis
TCTTCTAAACTGGCTTCGTAGGTACATATTGAAGTTTTTGACTAATATGAGCTCACGACCAGAACGTCAGACTTTTTAAACTTATGACACCTGTAAATCAGAGTCAATTCATGTGAATCCACCAATCTACATTCCTCCTACACATTATTATTACTCGAAAACTTCAGCGATAGAACATTTAAACCTACCTCTACTGTTTCACATGGAGTTCAGTGCTCCAAGCTCCATTTTCTACAAGGTCCAGCTAATTTCAAGAACGAGCATCAGCTCGGATGTCTGAATCATTCAAATCACCATGTCCAACAATGCCTGTTTATGCTGCAATCAAACAAACTTTGTATTTTCATTACTTCATGAAAATTCACAAAACATCAACAAACCTCAATTTAATATCTACAAAGGTCAAACCCCAATAATATATTTTCAAGTGTACAAATTAAGTCATACCTAGTTTAAAATTTCCAGGGCTACCTCCAGACTATGGACTTCAGCAGTGTTATGTATTCCTCCGAAGCTTGATGTCCCAGCTTTTTAAACTCAATTCACTGACGTCCTTAGGTTGTTCACTCGCGAAACTATCGAGTCCTCATGGTTTAAATTTTGGAATCAAGTTGACGCTACAATTGCAGCCAGTGGCAGTGTTTGGTGTTGACGATGCCGACAATTATTTTAGAATTCAAGGTGAAGGAGATCAACAGAGCAATTATTACAGGTGTGAGTGGACCAGATCATAGTGCTCACACAATGTATACAAACAACAAAGGTTAGCCACGATAGACGATGAGCAAATGCGATATACAAAACAACTGTGAGATGGCGATAATTGGCGCACAAAACCAGTAGTACAAAAGATTCTCAACTTGTAATTGTTGCGTAAATAATATCGTTTCTTGAATAACTTTAAATATTATTTAACTCTAATGCAAAAGTATTAGTGTTTTCATCTGAAAACTCCCGCAAAATCATGATGCAAAAATTCTTGCGCTCTGAGTATTTCGTCACGTGAAGATCTCCAAAACAAGAGTCGTCCACTAATAACGTGCACGCTTGTGCGGTAGTCAAACAGCTGAGCTTTGTTTACAAAATCGCTATGAGATTGTAGGCTGACAAAACCTTCGAGTTTAAAAGCCCAACCCGTCAACCCGCGGCACCCGGGACATTTCTGTGTGGGTTGAAAAGTTGAAGCTATCAAGCAACTTTACGTTCGTCAAACAAACGTTTAACTGCCCGGCGTGGAATGGATGCAATGCTTGTTCGTTGATTGATCGCTTAATTTCAGAAGTGCACTGAGATTTGGCTATGACTTTCGTTAGTCGTATGCGATTCGAGCCGAATCGTTCAATATTGAGATGCCGTGGACGCTGAGGAAACCCATGATTCAACGAGAGAGATGGTGATTCAGAATTCATGCCGATGAATCCAGCTAGAAATATTATTTTGCCGTCGATGATTCCTGTTCAATCTTCATATTCTGTGGGGTCGTATGAAAATACATAGCGGCATCAAAGAACGAGAAGAGGCGTCCATTCTCGATAATTAACATCGGAAGACCGATTCCCCCGTAGCACTTACATAAAAGCCATTGCAACTCTCAACCAAGTCAAAATCTTGACAACAAAGAAGCTGCTAATAGGTTGAAACGATTGACCGCCAAAGCAATCGTATATATTTCCGGTAACGAAAAATGAGCGTTTGCTGTCTGCGGACAATAGATGTCGCCCAAAAACTGTACATACTGTGTTGAGTTTAACGAGATCAACGAAGTAGTATGAGGACAAGCTTGGATTCAGTGCTTTTGACTCGTTTACAACTGAAATTCGAAAACCGAAGATAACGTAACTTTTTGTAACAATCAGAGACTTTTAAATATTCGGACGAAATTTGACATTCAGCAATATCTGTATGTAGCGCCTAGAGCTGAACCGAGTACAGCAGCGGAGAACAGCTGTGGGGGCAGGGCGATCAGCTGGTCTGGGACGAGCGCACCCGACTACATGGACTGAAGAACTTTGAAGTCTACGGAAAAGTGGTACAATCGATGCATGTCCGCGTGCATCGGGAATGTTTCAGAAGTGACATTCATTCAGGACCTGACAAACTGTGAATCACTACTTTCTTTGATAGAAAGAAGCTAGCTATATCTTGTATTTTGTAGTTTTTATCGTCTGTTTCAGTACATTTAACATTGGCAGGTTCTAATGTTTAGGTGAACAGGTCAAAGGATAATAGTTACATGGGGAGACCATACATTAGTTTGAATTGGACCAGGACCATAAATTTGTCGATTGTCACAAGTCACCAATCAAGTCATTGATGTAGGGCAAGTTGGCTACGAGCGGGAGCTGCTTAGAACTGGACTGTCTCAAGTTCGTCAGAGTTTTGACGCCATCATTGTCAACAACCACGTTGTTTTGATTGGCGGGGTTGCAGTCAGGACAGTGGTACTAGACACAAGTATTATGCTCTTGTGAAGTTGTTGATCAACTGGGGCAGGAAATTGCGGTAGGTGATACAGGACAGGGTAGTCCTGCAAAACGGAAGCTTTAATTGTGCTACGCAACGAAGTAGGGGCGGTTTTCTGAAGCGGGTAAGAAACAAACTTGAGGAATCTAACATAAAATACATATGCAATGATTGAGGAGATTAGCTGAAATTTTACAGTTTTGTAGACTTGACCGATTCAAACCGCGACAGTTCCCCAGACGGAACGGGGTATTAGTTGACGGAAGAGATTCTTACGAAATGAGGAGCCAAAGATCTCGTCAGAAGAGCCCTGTCATAGCGCCGTGCGCTTGTGACGAAGGCCCGGAATCTCGGTGTGAAGAGTGTGTCCGACGATCTTGTGAGTGGGAAGGATTATTGTCATTTAATAGAACTTGAATGGGTGCTAATATGGAAAATAATTGGATTTCGGCCATTACAGATCATGAATGGGTCTGGGTGGATTCTCCAGCTCATGGAAGAGTTGTAGTCAGCAATGACAACAGAAACGTTACGTTCAACCCTGGATTCAGCGTGGGTACTGCCGCAATCAGAGGAAACAAGCCTTTGCGCAAGGGTTGGCATCATTATTGGGAAATTGAGATGTCTTCGGAAGTTTACGGGACCGATATGGTTAGTTCGAATATCTTGGTGAACATTCATCATTCTTTCTGTTGAAATGTCTGACAGAGTATTTTTCATTTTTTAGATGATCGGGGTTGGTACGGAACAAATAAACTTGGATGGGCACTCTCATAGCTTCGTAAGCTTGGTCGGGATCGACGATAATGGGTGGGGCTTGTCATACAGTGGTAACATTTCCCACAATGGTAAAGTTACCAAGTACACAGAAGCTTTTGGTCAGCATGATGTTGTCGGAGTTCATCTGGATCTTTTTAGTGGATCTTTGGAGTTTTATCTTAATCGCAAACCTTTGGGTACGTTGAGAATCGCGACGTCATGGCTTCTAGGTTGGATAAAGTTTACAATTATTTCGTTTTATAGGTGTTGCGTTTTCAAATAATGGCGAACAAGGGCCAATGAATCTTCAGAACAAGACATTATACCCTGTGTTATCTAGTACTGCAGCTCGAAGCGGCATGAACCTGTTGTGCAGTCGATCTTTCCCACCAACCTTGCAGCTGCGCTGCCTTTTGACATTGGGAAAGAATATTTTCGAAGCCAGCAGTTCTTCTCTTGATTCTTGTGATTTAGAGCTGCCCCCAGGAATCGGCAAAATGATCAAGAACAACTACTGGTGGATCGTAACCACGAAAACCAGCAAGCAAAAAAAGAAACCTTTGCAGAAGCTCAACTCTACTGTTACTGACCGTGAGCCAGTAGCCTTGAGAACTCGGAGTTCTTCTAAGAAGCGCTCGCGCTCAGAATTAGATGACTACTGTTCTGACAGCAGGGATGGAGATTCGCAAAATTCTGATACTGAGAATGCCAGAGTACTTCGTTCAGGAAATAGGTACCGAGAAGGTGGATCTGTCCCTGTGCGGGTGCTCAAGGGCCCAATCAAAGCGAAAAAGTTCTATTCCCCTCTGGATGAGTCTTGATGATATTTGGTGACAAGGCTTCTCCGCTTTGCAGTACTGTTCCTGTGGTCTCTGAAAGGGTGATAAAAAGTGTGCTAAGACACAGTTTCAGTGTCCATTCTTCACTCTTGTTCTTATAAATTAGCATGTAGAGCTAGTTGTTAGAGGGTGAATGAGGTCTAGGACGTTCTTTAGTAGTTGACTTGAAAGCTCATTATGATAGTTGTGGGTTTAAGACCTTTGAATGTTGGACATGACCGGCAGTAGGCCGTCTGAAGTGCTAGTTGTTGAAGTCATTTATACTCACTGCCGACAATGACATGAATGAATGCTTGTTTTAGTTAAGTTAATCCCAAAGGTACGGTAGGTTTAGTTGTTCAGCTCTTGTAAATTCTACTAACAGCATTGTTGAAACAAACGTATACATTTAGGTTGTTCTACAGAGATACCTTACATTGCTGAATAAACTGGGTCAAACAGATTAAAAGGTCTTGAAAATTTCTAGCTAGAAGAACATGGCACAAGTTTATCTCTCCATGTAAATTTTTATGTCCAGGTACTTTCTCACGGTTCTTATAGTTCACTATTAGCCACCTGGAGCAGCAATTCTGTTTCAGTCTGTTCTGATGATTGACACGGTGCCAAACTTTCCAGTGCCTGAAAAAAAGTCCACAGCAGTAGTTCCTTTTCGGCTTGATTTTACAGAATGACGGATTCCAAAGTGTTAACTGCCCATGAAGAAGTTCACGGCTTGGCAACGAACCGCCGGCCTCCAGAGGTTGAATGGGTTTTCGTGGCCGAAGCTTCTAATAATGAGGTTACCTTGAAGAACGAAGGTTTGACGGCGGTTCTGAATGAAGTAGGAAGTTATTTCTGCGCCGGTGCCGTGAGCTCGGAATATTTGAAAAGGAAATTACATCACTTTATCGAAGTCGAAATCAATAGTCAACCCTATTCAAGATGTGTAAGTATATATGACCTCCGGCACCATCAAAGATGTGTCTCATGCGAATGTGCTAACGTACTTCTGTTTTGATTCGCAGGGAATCGGCCTACATTTACATTATGATTCTGCGTGTCCAACACCGACTGAAAGTTTCGCAAATGATGACGTCTGGGAGTTGCAGGCCTCTGGCAAACGATTCCACAATAGAGTACTAAAAGGATCAATACCACCTTGGCGTAAGGGAGATCGAGTTGGATTACACGTGGATCGGTGGAACGGCAAAGTTGAGTTTTATTTAAACGGCATCTGTTTAGGTAAAAAAATTAAAGGTCTTTGTTTCAGCTTCACGGAGGATTCAATGGGCTCATTCAAAAAATTTGTTTTGCAGGTCCCGTATTCGAAGATCAAGCAAGCCGAAAAGCACTTCAAGAGGGGGAAAGTCTCACCTTCTTCGTCTACACCAATGCGCCACCTGTAACCTTCACTTTGAGAACCGCTCTGAGCTTCCCTTCGACGCTGCAGCTACAATGTCTTTTGGCCCTTCGACCAACGTTGAAGCCGAGATGTCGTCAAACGCCTGTGTACAAAGCCTTGGCTGTGGATAAGAAGAACAAAGTACCACCTGGAATACTCCGGGTAATCATGCGCAAGTGGTGGTGGGTTTCTTTGCAGAAGAAGAAACAGCAAACGCCCACAAGGTCTTCGCCGCGTTTAGCCGAAAAGCGAGAGAAAGCAAGGGTACTTATGAGACATACATTTCCGAAACTGAGTTACACTAGTGTGACGTCTACTTTAAGCCTTTGATAACGGTAAGCTTCTTCGATGCCATCGAGAAACTATAGACAATCCATAAATGAAAACAAGCCATGACCACGAATTTGACACAAACATTTTTAGTATTTAGTTTTTCCCCTTTTTGATTTTTGGAGATTTTCAATGTAGAAATTGTAATGATGCAACGGTATATAAGCTTCCAAGCTTGGGTTTATGCTTAGCTTGAAATACTAATTTGATTCTATGTAGTGTGGTACTTGTAATCGACAATTTCAGAACGCTGTTCTGTTGTTGTACTGTTGACTATTGTTAGATCCTGTATTTAGATTTAGAACAGGATGTAAGCTATTTGGGAGATAAGAACTAAAGACAAAAAGACTTGATATGAATAAGCCAGGCAGGTCTTTGGGATTAGCAAGTTGATTGTTAACGTTTTATTAGACATATTTTGTTGTAGCAGTTAGCTTATGATTTACAACATGATTTATGTGGAAAAGTCAGTGGTACAGAGTCTTGTTACTAAATCATACGAATTTGACCTATTAAATTCAGTCTTGTTGAAGAAAACGTGATTGCTGCTGGCTGTTTGAAAGTTTTGTTCTTTGCTTAATATACTTCCTTGGCGAGCTTGTCGAGGGCAGCTCGAACTTTGGGATGATTCGGTAGGGTAAATGGTCTAATCCAGGGGCGCTGAGGCCTCGAGTCTTCGGTGTCGTCGTCGCCTGCATTTTTCGACATGCGGATAGGAGTTCCTGCTGAAACGTATTTTTAAGTAGCATTTTTACCTTGATAGTCAAAGAGTGGGATTGGATCGTCAACTGGAAGGTACTTGACGCTCGGAACTGCACAGATAGAGATTAGAAGAAGCGGCGCCATGCAAAAGCGTTCTAGTTGTAGTACACAGTTGGGAAAGTCAAAGTGGATTTATGCGATACGCTTACCATCGAGAAAAGCTTTTTGAAGATAGTCGTGCGGAGTCTGTAGAGTAGCGAGACCCTGGGGCAATTGAGGCCGACCACCTACAGACACGGATTAACGGCAAACACACCGATAGTTACACGCTCTACGAACCACATGACGAATACGAGTACAAAAGGATGAGTATCAGTAGGACAGACAAGAAAAGCAATTCTAAAATGGCTAAATCAAGGTTAAAGAATGACACATTTGAATAACAGAAATTTTGAGACTCACAGAAACGAAGTATATAAAGGGCAAGTAAAATTCTCAAACTTACCGAAGAAACCGTTGATTTGGGAGGCTTGGTTCATCGGTAGCTGGATGTTTGCTGGAGTCAGGATGTTTGTGGGCAGAGCTGAATTTTGAACAGTAATGGTCGGAGGCAAGACAGGTTGAACTGGGACAGCAGGAATCGCTGGAAGAAGCGGAGGTCCGACATCGACGTCTTGGCTGGCTGTCATCAGTACAGGGCTTGCAACTTGCTGAACAGGTATACCGACAGCTGGAACTTCAATCGGCCGGTTGGTCATGGGTAAAACTGGGACAGCTTGCTGCTGGAAGGGTGTGAAGTTGGCGAGGGGTGCGACCGGTTGAGCCATAAAAGATTCTTGGTCTGCTGTAAATGGTACTTGCTGAGCTTGCATAGGCCGAACTGGCATCACTGGCATTACTGGAAGAACTGGAGTGGCTTGCTGAAGATTTGGAGCTTGGAGTTCTGCTGGCGGAAGTGGGGGTCCCACTGCAGGTACAACTTCTTGCGTCTGTTGTACAAGAGGAGGTCTGTTTGCAGGAATCGGAATTGCGATGGGCGCTTGTGGTATGGGCGCAACGGGTTGGGCGAAGAACTCTTCTTGAGGTTTGAACACCGGAGTAGGTGAGAATTGGTTGGCCATATTTGGAGCCACGGGCTGTAGTGGAACAGGAAAATTACTCAAGTTGTTAGGTCCTAACATTGGAGCCGCTTGAGGCCCTGTAAGAACTGGAGCAAAATTGTGAACCTGGTTTGTTACGAGAGGTGCCATTGGAACTGGGGCTTCAATTGGTACTGACTGAACAGGGGTTGCTGGAAGAGGTGCAAAGTGTTGAAAGTTGACAGTACTTACTGGTATGGGAACGGCTTGAGGCGGTGTTAGGGGTAATGGAGCCGGAGCTAGTTCATGAGGTACATCTTTGATTACTGGAGTTGGCATATTGTTTGTAAAGGCGGATGCTGGAACTGGAATTGGGGCGTGTCCAACTATATTCTCAGGTGGTAAAACTGGAGCAACATGGACTGGTGCTGGTGGAATGACGGAAGATTCGACGGGAACTATGGGCAACGGGACATTTTCTGGAAGACCAGCAGGAACGTGCGGGACCTGTGGAACATGTTGCATAATTTCAGAAGCTGGGATCTGAGGCATGGGTGGACGAAGGTTCAAGTGTGAAATATCAGGAGGTGTGATGACGGGAAGTGGCATAGCCTGTGTTAAGTGTTCTGGAGAAGCTGCTGGAATCGGTAGTGGGATTCTTACCGGAATTTCAGCCATTGCGGGTGCAACTGGAAACTCCTGGTATGCGACAGGTTGAGGGAATTGGACCTCTTGAGCTGTGACTACTGGTGGCGGTGGTGGGACCGAAAAGTTTATTGGAACCATGACTGGCTGAACAGTTTCAGGAACCACGGGCTGTTCTGGAGGTGGCAGCATTAAATGTTGTGGAGGTCGTGGAGCTAAAAGCGCTGGTCGCGAAGGTACTTCATGAGGCGCTGGTACTGGTGGTGGTAATACTTCCTGTTGAACTGGCGGCAAAGGTCTTACAGGGCCAGGAGGTCCAACGAGCATTGGTAGCGGCTGTTGTTCCATAGGCGTTTGCACTGGAGGTGGAACCGGGACGAAGGCGGCAACAACTGGCTCTTGGGCTTCAACAATCTTTGGCGGTGGGACGGGAATCGGTAATGGTACAACCGGTGGTGGCGGTTGCGGTACGTAAGCTGGTTCCACATAGTTTGCTGGGACCAAAGGTCGAGCTGGAATGACAATTGGAGCTTGTTCTAGGTATTCTGGCTGAGGCGTTGGAGGAGCTTGCGGTGGCGGATACGAAGGTGTGACAGGTACGACAGGCATCACCGGCTGGACATATTGGACTTGTTCAACAGGGAGCTGCGGTGGAGGGATTTCTAATGGTTGTGAAAATTCTGGAGGTGGAGCCACGGCGACCGGAACTGGCTGAGCGACCATTGGAGCAACTGGATATGCTTCAGCTGAAGAGTAGTGAACTGGAGCAGGAGCGACAGGCTGGACAAAATGAACTTGCTCAGGCGGTGGAGCCACGGCGACCGGAACTGGCTGAGCGACCATTGGAGAACTTTGATATTCTTCAGCTGAAGTGTAGTGAACTGGAGCAGGAACGACAGGCTGGACAAAATGAATTTGCTCAGGCGGTGGAAGTTCTGGAGGAGGAGCGACGGCGACCGGAACTGGTTGTGCAACCATTGGAGAAGTCTGATATGCTTCAGCTGAAGAGTAGTGAACTGGAGCAGGAGCGACAGGTTGGACAAAATGAACTTGCTCAGGTGGTGGAAATTCGACCGGCTGTGGAAGTTCTGGAGGAGGAGGAGCCATGACGACCGGAACTGGTTGAGCGACCATTGGAAGAGCTGAGTAGGTTTCAGCTGAAGTGTAGTGAACTGGAGCGGGTGCTACAGGCTGAACGAAATGAACTTGTTCAGGTGGTGGGAGTTCGACTGGCGGCGGAAGTTCAGGTTGCGGTGGCGGTGATACGGAAACTGGAACTGGCTGGTGATAAATTGGTCCTGATAGCTGAACCGGTACTGCCGGAACAACGGGCTGAACAAACTGAACTTGTTCATGTACTTGCTCAAGTGGCGGCAAAATATCGACCGGTGGAGAAGGAGGTACAGCACCAGGAATGGGCTGAGCAACCATCGGAGCCACCGGACATAGTTCAGCTGGAGTATACTCTTGTTGGAAAGGCATTGATGCTTCTGGAACTATTGGCTGAAGGGCTGGCGCCACAGTCACTGGAAGTACTGGTTGAGCCAACACTGCAGGTACAACTTCGGCAGGCGTGTATCCTGGCTGAGTCAGCTGAGTTGGCAAAGGAACTTCAGGAACTGGATACAATGGGAGTGGTTGCATTGGAACAGCAGGTGGACCCATAGGAGCTGCAAGTTGTGGCGCTACAGCAGGCAGCGGCGGTGGTATCTCGCCTTGAACTGGTACCTCGAAGCTCGCCGGATGCACGAAGGATCCAGGAACAAAGTCAGCGGAGAAGTTTTGTTCCATTGGAAGTTGTGAGCCTACAAACGGTACAACTGGAGCCGGTTGAACAGGAATCGGGACTACAGCTGCGGGTACTGGTGGCGTCGGAGGAGCTACAAGCTCAGGTTGGACGTATTCAACAGAAGCAGGAGCAATTACCGACGGTACGAATTCGGCAGGTGGAGGCCTCACAGATACCGGAACAGGTTGAGCCATCGGCGCCACTGGATACGAATGGACGTTGTATTCGACGCTTTGAGGTGGCGTTATGAGTTCAGGCCGTGGAGATTCGAATACTGGAGGAGGGTTAACAGGTGGAGGCAGGACGATTGGCGGACTTGGTGGTCTGGCAAATTCCTGTTGGGGATAAGGAACTGGGACCGGCTCAATTACTTCAGGTACACCCATTGGTACAGGTTCCACGGGAAAGACAGGTTGGACGGGGATGACAGGGAGGACAGGCTGAACAGGAAGGACTGGAACTTCTTCAACTGTCTCTTCAATGACAGGTTTTGCCACCGTGGTCGTCACATGTCCGGTAACAACAGGCCTCTCTTCGACAATCGGAATGACATGCTCTTCTTCCACCACCGTCGGTCTAGTCTTGACAATTTGAATGGTTGGAAGGCCGTGATGGAAATTTACGTCTGGTCTCCCAGCCTCTTCTTCGTGCAAATCTTGCAACTCGGGTTCTTCGAGTCCTAAATGAGGTTCTGGTGTGATATGGTGAATTAGGGGAGCTGCAGCTGTTTCAATCAGGTCTACTCCTGGTGACATGACTTCCGGCGTCAAAACTGGGCCTTCCAGCTCGTCAACTTTGCCATCGTGAGTAAGTTCAGAGTCAAGCTTAACGGGTTCTGCATTATCCAGGTTCTGCTCCTTGTCGAAATCTTCTTTGGGCTCATTTTCTCTTTCTAAGGAATCTCTGCCATGTTCAGGTCCTCCATGTGGTACGACAAGCTGAGGTGGCGGACCATCGTTGACAATGGGCTCCCCGATGGGTTCGCCTGGCTCCGGAAGAGGTCCATTTGGTACTGGAACTATAGGCGCATCAGGAGCTTGAAGATCGATAGGAGATTCCGGAAGTAAAACTTCAGGTTGATGTGGTGGAGGAACTGAAAAGAACCATAGACATCTTTGATCTTCTAAAATTCGGTGAGCCTGTCCTGCCTAAAAAGTTGCTTACCTGGTGACACATCCATTGGCATTACATTTCCGCCGGCATCGTGTTCCATGAAGGGCATATTCTGAGGATGAGGCGTTGACGAAGGTATGTTGATGACTCCAGGACCAGTCATAATCGACGAAACAAAATTTTGGGGCTTTGGTGGCCTTTGATCAAAGAACTGGCCCATTCCGTGATGCATTCCCATTCCCATCCCCATTTGGTTGTTATTGTTGAAGAGGAAGGCTGGATTTGAAAATTGGGAAAATGGCGGCCTAGGCGTCGTTGCAAATTGAGAAAAATCCAGGTTAGGCATATATGTAGAGGACGCAAAACTTCCAACGCTTCCAGGAGTCGTGAAGGAGACAATGGCTTGGTTTGTCATGGGGTCCTTGGTGATTTGAACGCCGTCAGCTTGAAAAAACGAATTGGCAACCCAGTAAACACATGTACAATGGCGACTTTCCCAAAGAAAATTTGGCAAGAGCCCCAAGTCTTTCTCTTCTTACCTGTTGTAATCTGGTAGGAAGCCAAGGGTTTCCCCAGGGCTCCATTTTGGAATCCCTGGATAAGAATCGCAAGCGTCAGAAAAACACTAGTGGCCATCATGATGACCGCTTCAATGTTTCTTTAGGGCACTTTTCCGCCCGTTAAGAAATCAAAATTTCCTCTTGGAGAAAAAGTTGAATATATATAAATAGTAAGACGATAAGTTTGCAGAGTTTGCTCAGTCACCAGAGCTGAATTTATAACTTCCCTCGACGGTTCGGGACCAACTGGGAAATGGAAGACACAAGACGAGACCTTTATCGTGATCGTTTGCGCCGCCACAGGTGCAATATCGAAGAACGTCGGCCAACAAATACATTGTTGCCATTAGGCTGAAGCCCGCATCGCATATTAAAAGGTGAGGCGGGTGAGTGGAAGGAAGCTACTTTGGATCCATCGACGGCATCCAATCACGTTTGTTTACGTCTACGGTTCCAGTACAAGGTGCATTTTGCTTAAATTACCTGGCTGGCTCCTGGGTGGATGAGAGAAGCAATTATGTATTTCAGTCTTGTTCAAATGCCAGCGAGACTGATGACAGACATAGTGAAAGTTTTAAAGTTTTCCACCAAAACTATACTACAAAAAGGTTGTTTGTCCCTGACTTTGACCGTCTCGCTTTTCCTTGCCCTTGAGGGAACCTTCGCCTTCGAATTGATGAATACATGGCCTTGAAGTTTAACATTTTAATGTAGGTCATTGCGTCGTCATTTCGTTTTCTTTCTGAGATTTGTAAACGTGTGGAGGGAACTGGAGATGTTGCGGAGAAGTAAGGGATTTCCAAAAGTATTTTCCCAGAAAAAAAACTTGGGTATGTAATTCTTTTGAAGTTGTAGTGGAGGTAGTGGAGGAAAGCTCCCAACACGGAGATGGAATTCGCGAAATTGATTGTCATTTTTTCCTACGGCCCATAACCCATATAAGCTTCCGAAGTTCATGTGACATCTCAGGTTTTTATTATTAGAAACGTGGATTAAGTCGTCGGATTAAAAGGTTCGAGTCTCAACAAACTTTTTTGTATGCTTTTCCACGCGTTTGTTTGTGAGGATGAAAAAATGCATCAGTATATATCGTTACGGAGGCAATTCACGGAGGGAAGGAAGCTAGAAGAATTCGTAACGAAAAATGGACAAACAAGATAAATAGTTGGCTGTAAACAAAAAAGTCTATATGGAAAAGTCTCCGTGGGCAAGGGTCCAGGGAAGTACATTTGTTGGTGCAAAAGTTGTTGCGTCCTCTGAAGTGAACAAAATCGGTCTCTTTCTGTTCAACAAAGCCTCCTATTCTTTCATGCTCATATGTGTACATGTACTGTTATGTATTTCCAAAAGCAAAAAAGATCAAATTTCTTTATTCCTTTTGTCAGTATCCGCTCCATACTTGTGTACAAGCTCATACACCAAATCCCAGTCGAATCTTTGCTACTCTTTATGAAAGCCGGCAACAACACATGTTACCACATCTTGACCGTCTTTGTCCTCCACTTCCGCCCGTTTTTCCCGAACTGGGTGGCAGGGCATGGTCATTAGATCCCATCTCATATGTATACCCCTGTACGTAATTACCTTCCAAAAATATCCTTTATTGTGCCAGGAGCTCAAGAACCGTTCATTCAGTTAGTCCCGAAACACAAGTCGAAGCATCTTGGCCGAATTTTGGAGCTGCTGAAACGAAGGATTTTCAGCATCAATTATGGCGTTTCTCAAAGTTACCCTGTTGCTTCTGGTTTTGGCGAACGTGCAAGGGTTCTTCTTGCCAAGGCACAGTGCCAAATCCGAGGATTTAGCTTATCATAAGCACCATTCGAGATACCATGATACTTCGGGGATCAGAAACCCACATCATCCAGGCCTTCATGACCATGACCACGAAGATCATGTAAGCTGAAAATTTTCTAGTAATTATGCCATTATCAATCTATATAAAATGTATATGTGTGATTAAAAATTGTTTTGAAATTTTTAAGGCCACAAGGACAATAGTAACCCACACAGACGACGATGAGCCTCACGATGACCATCATCACGTGCGAACCATCACGGTCAAGGAGTCTGGGCTTAAGAATCATCACCAGGTCAGTTTAAAAAATTACTTGAAATACGGGCGCAAAATGCCATGATGGTAATACATGTACTTGTGACCTTAATTTTTGCAGGGCTTCTTCAGCGCCCTCTTTGAAGGCGGCGGCCATAAAGAATCACGTACCACCGTCCACCACCACGTCCACCCTCCTCCTGCCCCTCGCCATCGCCACCATCTTGACCATCATGTTGACGTAAGTTTCCAGTTTTTTCTGACTCGAGATCATGAGAGACAGCAGTAGATAACATTAAATAATTCATTCGGTGAATCTAATTTTGGTAATGCAGCAGCACCGAACTCTTTGGAAATAACGTCGCCTAATGTTCGACGCAATTGCTCAAGGAAATTCCAGCTCTTCTTCTGAATGGGCGGCTAAATACGGCTTGTGATGTGGAAATTGTTTACGTTACTTGGAAATGGCTCCAAGTGTCTTTTAGCTGTAATTGTATTTACCGTCTAGATATTTTAAGATACATTTTATTATTTTGTTCATGACGTGAACACGTTTGCCGCGAAAGCATACAAATTATGATTTACTAGAACGTTAGGTCTACATTTTCACTTTTTACATGCTCGGCTCAGGCCTTTACTTATATAGTTGAATTAATGATCTATTTGCTATTATTGTGAAATACTTGATTCAACTACACATATACATGTTCACGAAAATTTATGGAGCACGATAAGGAATAAAAAACATTCTCTTCAATAATAACAAACAGCGGCCATATAGCATCACACAGTCCATTATTTCTCATTCCTTCTTCGTTTCTACCTTTCGCTCATTTATAGTACATGGAAGGAACAAGAATGGCAAAAGTCATTAGGTCCGACCGTAATACTTATAGCCTTGGCGGGTTGGGCGTGTATTCCTTCAGCAAGTTTATGAAACCCACAAGGAAAAGTCAGAGGCAACAAGCAAAGGCTATTAGGACTCGCATGTACAGAGGAATATGACAAATTTGTTTACTGAATCCCACAGCATAAAGGGAAACAAAATTCGACACTTTGACACCATATTTCTTGATAAGCCTATTCCCTGAGCAGTAGTAATAGCTTTATGTTCATAACTGCGGCAGTAGAACCTCTCCAGCCAGCCTCAACTACAACTGCGAACCAGTCCCAAGGTGGCCAAAAATGCACCTTGGCTTTTTTACGACTCTTATCCCTGTCAGAATAGTCGCCTGCTGACCTGGACCTAGATCAATACGAGGGATGAGAGGGAGCGAGAGTGAAATTGACCTAGTTTTTTTTCTTTTCCAGCTTTGACCTTGAACAAAAGAATGTAGCCGAAGACCCTTGATCGACATCCACAACAGGTATACACCGAGCCACATACAACTTTTTCCCAGCTGAAAGTGACAAAGTGGTAAACATCCACTTTGTTTTCCTAATGCACTAAATTCGTTGAGCGCCACTTGTGTCGAATGACAAAATGTTGAAAGATGCCAGAGAGACACTGGAGAGAGAGAATCGATTTTTAATTACGTCAGTAGGCAATTACAAGAACCTTTTTAGAAAATTGCGTTATGATAATGGCCAAAAGACAGAGGCTATAAAAGTGACAAGTAAGAGGTATGATGAGCACTTGGCGAAACTGTTGATACTGGAAGAAAAGCGAGAGTGAATAGGAGTAGATCAAGTTGCTGGATTGTTTGCATAGTTTTATAGAAATTTGCCAGTGTTCTCATATCTCAACTACATATTCAGCCCGAGGCCAAGTCATTTAACTTGTTTTTGCGGTGGTTGGAGAGAGGAGGAAACATGAGACTTTTTGGGATTCTTGTGTTGCTTGTGACAGGAATTGTGACCACTGCCTACGCGTTTTCCTTGAGGGTAAGTTTACATGGAAACGAGGAAGAAAGTAAAAGAGGCATTGTATCTGGTTATGAGATGATGACAGGAAAAGAATGGCAAACTATTGTACTTTTGGTAGCGCAGGAAGGGAGATACTTGTACTACGCTTTCGAGAGCGACTATTACATGGCAGGCTATCATGTGCCTTGGGACTACCAAATATTCGACTTGAACCAGCTCGGAATTCGGATTGCAGGTCTGCCGAAAAATACCTTCCTTTATTGCCCCGCCGAAGTAAACTTTCCCTATTATTACGGATACCAGTACGACCCAGTCTATGGCTTCAACGGATACGACGACATCATGGACGCCCTTTTCGGTGCCAAGTGCCGCTTCTTCACGTCCTACTTTAGGCGTTAGCCCATTGTTAACAGCTAGTCAAGTCAGCATATAACGAGTGTGTACGCTCTTGAACGCGTTATTGCGAATTTCCTGTCGTCAAAACCATGTACTTACTTTTCAAGTTTTATGGCTGTCGAAGCACAGAGAGATTTTGTTCAAGAGAGAGTTGAGGGTTTGGTTGTATCTATACATATGTGCGAGCAAAGGAGGTTTCCAATAGGCATATGACGTGTACACGAGTGAATTACGTTCAACTGGAGATTACTTCCGGATTTGCAAATTACTGTGTATATGTCTGCCTGGGTAGAGTCTTGTACATGGGCATAAATGGATGAATTGGACTTTGAAAATTATGCACATTTTAAAATTTTTATACGTTCCTCATAAATATTTGAGCGACGAAAGGCGCTTCAAAAATGTCTGATTCATAATTCAAGATTCATAAAATCTGCAAAATTGTGTCGTTTACAGCATATTTTTGCCCGGTTGAACGATTCGGATATTTGACACCGGCTCTGCAAATAAATCTACATGGACTTTCATTCACTGAAGCGTAAACTTTTGAGCAGAGACAGCAATTTTGCCCTCGTTTCATTTCAGCTTGATTAATTCCGCTTTTGATTGAAACTGTGAGAAGCATATACGAGAAAGGAGATTGTTAACATTGCGTATTGGATATTAACACTTTCATTACGTACAATGATGTTGACTTAACAAGGGACACACAGGATATTCATTATTTTCATTTTCACTACCTTCGTCGGCACCCAGTAATGAAAGTAGTTGGACGGATGAATCGATAATATATAATTCACCTTTGCCAAAAAGCCGCTCTGCTCTGCCACCACGAGGTTTCATTAGTCATTTCGCCAGCCAAGGAAAGCACCTTGCTTTTGCTCAGCTGTAATAGGTAAATAGGTTGCCCAATGGATCCAAAGACTCCCAAGCAATCAGCAACAAAGTATAGTCGCGGTTTTTGGCAAGTTTCTAATGAATAAATTGGCGGCTGTGTGTACACAAGCGGAAATGTCCAAAGTATAGCTGGGATGACAGGAGGTTATTAGTTTCTTCACACATGCATTTGTTTCTACTACATCTGCGATTAGTGCCACCAAATATTGCTTTATACACAATGCAGAGACAGAACACAGAACCGGGGCAAGATAAAGTCTAGCCTTTTATCCAGTATGTTTGAAACTGGATGACGTACTTTTGGTAGTCGACTCTGAACCATTTTGTGGAACCGCTCCTTTCCAGATGACTTGGATTTTCAGCAAATTGCATCAAGCTTTTGCTTACTTTACTTGCCTCTGGCTGATACATAAGCTAGTTTGTGGTGGCAGTAGATAAGGTGGCGAAATCAAATAAGCTTCTTCCACGTCGAAGGCTCCCAAACTAAACGAACCAAACCTGGCGCTCTTCAGTGATCGTAATGGGGAAAGCGTTGAAAGATTCCCGGCTTGTGGATTATGTACCTGGGTATATACGGATGCATGTAAGTTGGTAGATGGTAGTGGTTTTGCAAAATGAGATGAGGAGTAAATAGTAGCAGTTTAAGGAGGGCCTGTTCCAGATGTTGAACTGTAATTTCGACTCGTTCCAGTTCATTTTGCCATTCCGTCTGTTGGTTGGCGAAAGAGATGGAAATCAAATGGAATTTGGCAAAGATAAATGTGAGGAGGCCACATGCGGTTAGTGAAATGTAGCTTGTGAGAAGACGAGGCATCCATGTTTGTGTACGTTTCTCAGAGGCTTGTAGTAGTAAGAAAGAGGGAAGGAAGGAAATGATGGATCGGGATCGATAGGACCAAGCGTGTGTATGCATGTGGAGAAAGCGAGATGAGGTTGAATTATATTCAATCAATCCAAGAGATTTTCTATAAGTTGAGTCAGTTGGTGAGTGAAGACAGGAAAATGTGTATATATCAAAAAAAGAAAAAGGAGTAGGCAAAGAAAGATTGCAATCGAAGAGACTGCTCCGATTCAGAGCCTGGGCCAATAACTGTCAAAGAAGCAGCACCACTCAGGTATTTTTGCCAACTTTGGTTTCCTTTTTGTTTTGGCGGCGTGACAAGAAAGAGAAAAGTTATTCGTCACTTTTCACGGCTCAGACCCCACCACAGCGGATGTCTTATCAAATTAAGGTTTGGTTGACTTGCGAGAAAATGTGATAAATGATTTCTGAACAGGGGACCTTATGGTCTTCTTCTCGACTGGCTAAAAGTGGGCAATTATATATATATAAAATATATACGTATAGAAGCGGCAGGTGTGTAGCTCAAAACTAAAGGCTTAAAATGGTTCTTACATGTATGTTGGTGAGTCGAATTAGAAAACAATGTGCTTATACACACCTAGATATGCTGGCACCGACTGGGAGCCATGCTAAATATGCAAAAGCGTGATTTAATTACTTTGAACAGGAAGAAAGTTTGCAAAAGTTGATGCACACAAGTGCTGAAGGCTGTTGTTGCTGGTGGTGCAAGTATATAAATGGGTATCTATATGCAGGCCAGGATTAGGAAGAGCAAGTAGAAATAATTTGATCAAAATTTATTTGATCTCGCTAAAAGGTGTTTCGTACGTGGAGAAAATATGGCGACTTGTTCACGTCATGTATCTAACAAAGTTTAGGCGAAGAGTACTATATAGTTTTTGATCCGCTCCTCCTATACGGATTTTGTTGTCGATGATTAAGGTTTTGGTGAAAAGAAGCTCGAAGCGGTGAAAGTGGTAAAGTACAAAAATATATAAGACGGGAGTCGGACGACCGAAATGACTGAATGGGCTAAAAACGTAACGGGAGGCGGAAGGAAGAAGAGCAATGCATTATGTTTTGTATGCATGGAATCAATGTCGGAAGAGTGTGCCGCCGAGTTGAGGGGGGAAAAAGAGGAGCAGCAGTTTGAATAAGAGCGAGCCACAAGCGCGGGCGGCGGTGGGCATCGAAACTTGGAAGCGATGAGAAGAGGATTGGGTATAGGGCAGGAACCGTTGCATGGAAGAAGGAGAAGAAAATTCCCGGCTCAGCAGCAGGATAAGGCAGTAGTCGCCAGTCGGATATGGAGAAAGCAAGGAAGCTTTGGCAGTTTGGTTTTTCTTCTGGTAGCATTTTATTATCAGGCTCCCCAGTGAAGCGACCCTCTCGAAGCAAAGGCGCAACCCCTAACCGAAAGCAAGTCGGCTGATTCACCGGGTAGTTTTGATGATTTTGGTCGGAGGTTCGGAGCGACAGAGAAAAGTTGTTTGTATATGTCTCTTGGTGACTGAGAGAGGGTAAAGCAATTTTCCATGGGCTTGAGTGCGGGCGTGTGGGTGCATTTCGAAAGAAAAGTTTTGCCTCAACTTTCTCCGAGAAAAGAGCGAGCCGAGGACTGAGGACAGGAGTGTTTGTGGTGGTGCTTCTTTGATCCGGCTCCATACATGTTGTGTCTTTTTTGGTATTCCTCGGTCGGATTCCAAAGACTCTTTAGTGCCCCGGGACCATTTCATTGAGCAGCAGGAGCAGGAACAGCAACAACAAACAGAAAAAGAAACTAGTCTCCCATGTCCCTCGCTCGCACATGGATTCCACCCAAAATACAATAATCAGACAAGAAAGGCTTAAAAAAGACAAGGCGGCCGACACAACAACAAGGAACCCCACTGGCGAAAGTTGATTTGCAGAATTGAACCGGAGCAGGTGGCGGTTTTGTTGGCAAAACGAAAAACTTTTTGGACGTGTCGACGAATTCTTGGTTGGGTTCCAGTGCTTCTTCTTCTTCTTTTCTCATCTTCCTTGCTGAATTAGTAAGCCGACTAATTCATTTCTCCGGTGAAATTTCGGTGAAAAGGCTCTTGTTGTACGTGCCTTGTTGACTTGAGCTGATGTTGTCGACGATCAAATGATCGAGATCTTTTGCCATCTCATCCGATACTCTCCTTGACTGCATATATAATACTTTCCGACGCGTTACGTACAATCGGGAATAAAAGGACTCGACGAAGGGAATGCGCCTTTATCCTCCACATTGTTCTTCATCAACCAAGATCATCCAGGAGACAATACAACTTTCGGCAGAACAATAGATTCGCCCACCTCCTTCACAACCTTTACCTAACGCTTGATTGAGTGGAACTTTTCCTCGAGTTAATATATGCCTCGGGTCTGGAACTTGCTTAATTAATACATGGTTCCAGGAAGAGACGCTTCTATGGAACAAGAATCGCTATTTCATGCACGATTAAATGTGGAAAAAATTATTGTGAAAGTGGAAGGAGGATCCTTAGTGTATGTACATATATATACAATGCCATGTACTTTGACCAGAGGCGGGATCAAAGGGTGATTTGAATTTGTAAAAGGGATCTGGAGAATCTCCAGCAGTATCTCCAGCCTTTGGACCCAATACAACTGCATGTATGGCTATATATACATACACGGTGAAATATTTTTGACAGTGTGAACAAGTGGAGGTAAACAAAAAAAAAGTGTAAACAATTTTCTCCGGTGTTTATGTATACACAATGTGTCAGCGATAGTCCCATGAGAGCTAATGTTGCGGATTGGAATTTTTCTCAAAAAAGTAAATTTTGACAATGGAACCAATCGTTGTTCATGATCGGGGGAGAAGATGAAAAGACACTTATGTGATTGATTGAACGTGTATTTGTCGGATGACTGATTGCTGAAATTGAGTTTGAAGGAGAGGATTGATGTGGGAGCAGAGCTGGTGAAATTATCGTGAAAGTTTTGTGAAAAGTTAAAGTTTTTGTGCCGGGCAGAACCAACCGACCTTACTCTTAGATGAAGAACATGACAAAGGAACAAGGCTGAAGTTTGACAATTTATTCGGACATTAAAAGTGGCGTTGGTGTCCTCGGAAGTCACTTTGTCCTTGGAGAAGAGATACTTGCTTTTTGGAGAGACTGACTTACAGAATGGATGAGATTGTCGCGCTTTTAGCCTTTTTATGTGTTTTGCAAAGCGGTAAGTTTCGTCGTTATCTTTATGCCAAATGTCATCAACTGTCTTGAACAAAGTTTTGCCAAAAAGAGTTCGCTCGAGTGCCGGGCGAGTAGATGCCTACGTACGAGAACTGCATGTACTTTTCGATGGGAAAAATTTTGGTATTGGCAAACAGTTAACAACATAGCTTCTTTTTTCCTAGTCTTTCCTGACGTTGTAAAAATATAGGTATTTAGGCGGAAGTTGGGTGTAAAAATTGACATGGCTTTTGCGTGACCGGGTGTGATATTGTTGCACGGAGCTCGTTTGTAGTAGCTTGGGCAGTCATAGGGTTGTAGCAGCTATAAGTAGACTTTTTGTAATAGGATGAAATGGATAAGGTCATTTGGTTTATTATCAAGTGTTTGTTTATTGTGTGCCATTACAGCGAGTTTGCATTCGGGCGAAATACGGGGAGAAATCCCGGAGGAAGCCGAAACACTGGTAGTTGACGCTGGAAACAATTTGACATTGGAGTGCGGTGCAGGCGGCGTATCATCCAGTGCAGTCATGTGGGTTCGAGACGGCAGGTCAGCGGCGGCTACCACAGTGTTGGATGACGGAAGCCTGTTTTTCGCACGACTGAATCGATCCGACGAGGGATCTTACACTTGCCATGAAGATACGACCGAATCCATTCAACGGGATGATGGATCTCCCTTTGCAATGGCTCGAGTCGTGGAGCGGTTAAGAGCTCATTATGTGCTAAAAATCCGATGTAAGTGGCCTTTTGTCCTATCGACGTCCTGTATATATTTATGTGTATAAAAGTACATAGTAGGATCGATTTTGCCAAAATAGAAATGGTGCCCTGCTAAAATGCATAACATGATGTCCATACATATATTTGCAGCTCCACCCCTTGGACTGAATGTTACAGTTATGCCTTCTACCGTATATGCCTTGGTGACGTGGGACGTGGGCGACGACGGAGGTTACCCGGTTTCTAGTTTTACAATTCGATATCGACTGCAGAACATGACTGATGAGGACAAATGGCATTTTAGCCAGCCTCTCCTTTTACGGCCGAATCATGTGAGTCCATCAAAGACAACGACAAATGGCATGGCGGAGTATGGTAAAAAAGTCTTTGTTCTGCTTGGCTAATTCCGGGTTTTATATCCAGCGACAGTATCAGCTGTATCATCTGGAGCCGAATTCGTCTTACGTGGTGCAAGTCTGGGCGAATAACAAGTTGGGCCAAGGAGTTGTGACTTCGCTAGTCGCTGCAACAGAGTTCGACCGACAGGAAATAGGTAAAGTTTGCTCATTTGTCATGTCTTGTCTCTCAAGTTTAACAAAGAAGGAGGAAAAAGCACATGTAGACTACCGATGGTTTCATCTGGTTACAGAATTGGCAAAACACTTACTGGAAGGAGTCGAAACTTTTGATACACGCGCATGGATAGTGGCTGTCGGGGTCGTCATGGGCACGCTATGTGTGCTCGGAGTAGCCACTTGCTGTCTTTTTTACAAAGAGTATGCCTTGACCTGGTCTGATCTTCAGGAGCTGGACGATGAAAGTATAGAACTGCCCAACATCATAGTCAACCCCACGTATGACTTCCAGCCCATGACCGAACCTGACGAAAATCTCAATGACGCAACGCCCATGAGGGTCAACAATAACTCGGTTATTTATCCAGCTAGAGTTTGACAGAAGAAGAAGGAGCTTCGTCCTGTTGCTCATCAAAGACGCTGCCAGTAGCTACGTTCGTCTTCAGAATTCAGAAAGCAAAACTGCTCTGCTCAAGAAGAACACCGCCGCGGATCTCTGGTTCATAGTCGATAGATACGATATTGATGTTTATACACTAGATTATTTTTGAAAGAGTATTCTCTAATAAGTACGTTGATACGTTTCCGTTGTCAGTCAATCAATCATGTAAGCGTATTGTGTACAATGTGATGTGTGTTGCCGTGTCGTTTCGAAGTCAAAACCGTTCCGAAAGTTGTGTAGTCACATTCTCAAACTTTGGAACTTGAATTGACGATATTTTGCGGAATTTATAGTGTATTGTTTATATATTATTTGCGCAGCTCTATAAGCGAATGAAACCGTCTGATTGAGCATAATTGTGCTTTGCAGAGTGTGATATTTCTTAAATGCCATTGACTACGTCATTTGTATGAGTACAGATTCTTAATCGTTTGTTGCAATCGGTAAAACATAAAATTACATGTAAAATTTAAGGAGCTTGGGTTTTACTGTGACTTCTAACGACTGCTATCAACGTGTAATAGGTCAGGTCAATGCTAGGAGCTGCAAATGTTTCTTGGGCTTTTTCTGCCTCTGCCTTCTTGTTGCAAAGTTGCAAAACTATTTGGTTTTCATTGTTGTTGTCGGCAAATTTGATGCTTACGAGAAATATTCTGTATAACTGCAAGCTACAGAGAAACTAACTTTTAAGCCTGTACGAAAACAATTAAAACGATTGAAGAATGACGTTTTCCTAGCACCACCCAAAGTAACAAGACATGCAACGCAATATTAGCCCTTTGAAACACCTTTTTACAAACAACGAAAGAAATCTTCGTTTATCTCAGTCAAAACTTCCACTTAAAGCACTAATTACATTCATCGAGACATGCTAACTGTAGTAGCGCGTGAACGCCGTCCAAGGAAAACTAACGACGGAGCACCGGTATCGACTGCTATAAAATAGTTCTACTACAAGAAAACTTTGATATTACGATTTCGGAGGTGCCGATTCTTCTTCTGCTGCTTGAGATTGATCTGTATCTAACCTCTCTTTAGCTCGATATACTTTAGACTGTAGATAGAAAGATCCTCCACTAGCCTTATCATTAACTTTAAATAAATGATCGAACTTTTCTTGAACTTCGTCTAGCGTCGACTCTGGGTTTACATTCAAAATTTGGCGAGCTTCTTCTAGTGTCATACCAGCCCTCAAGTTTTCTGCTGCTGTAGCTGTGTCAGCTCCGGCTGAGGTCCTCGATGTGCCTCTTCTACTTGCCGCAGCTTGTTGACTAGCTTGGTATTCTTGTCGAATGGCTTTGGCGAAGGCTTTTCCGAGAGCTTGAGTTCCTAGGACAACTATCTGGATGATGTATTTTGCCATTTCAGTAATCTGCGTCACCAAAAGTTTCTGATATTAGCCACGGGCAGTGGTCACACAAAATACCTTGTATGGCAATACAAAATATCACTTACCTTTTGAGTACTCCAAATTTATGCTAGTCCGGAATAGTTCAAAGCCTCCAAGGACTTTAGCTACTTGCGTAGAGTTCCAACCGTCATTCAATGATTCTTTCTCGATTGCAGTGGTTAAGTTTTGAACATGGACTCAAAAACGATTTAAGTTGGAATTACTGATGTACGGAGAATCCTTTGAACAATATATCAAACAACATAACAAATTAATTTGCCATGTGCAATTTAAAACTTGTTTTGCGTAGTCTAATGTTTTGGTTCAGCCGCTTGATGTTAACACGTGGTAAGGTGAATCCAAACATTTGGACGAGTGAACCGGAATACTTTCTCCCAAAAATGTTAAAATGTTGGCAGTTTTGAAGCCTAAAGAATATAAAGCTTTAGACCGTATCAAATAGAAACATCCGAATTCAAACGAACCTTAATTACCTTCTTAATTCAACTGAAGTTGAAAAATTAGGCTTTGTCATTGAGTATTCTCAATGGCTTTCGGAATCTCGGACAGCTTGGATTGACGGCGGCAGTTTTGACCATTTGCGCCAAAGCAGAATCGTTGGAGTAACTTTTTCGTTCATCGTTGGTTTTTAAAAATCATGCCGCGATGTCGAATTCTATTGATTGAAAACTGTTTCAAAATTAGTCAACCGACTCACAGAATTCAAGTGCTTCAGGTCCAGATAGTTCCCCAACTGCTGTTATTTGGCACAGAAAGAATCAAAATGGCTTCGAGTTCAAAGTCGCTGAAGAGAAAAATCGACAAATCGGACGATTACAGTGGAGGAATCGAACTCGAAATGAACAATGCCCTGTCGTCTGGTTCAAAAAGAAAACATACTTTGGATTCTGATGACGAAGAAGACGACGATGAATCATACAATCAAAAAAAGTATGATGTTATGAATGAAGCTGAAATTGAAGGTAAGATTTACATTTATTCAATAAAGTTTTGTATTTTTACCCCTACAATGGCGTAACAATGAATGCATCAATCTGTCTCCAGGTCAAGAAGAAGGAACTGAGGAATTTGATGGCGAAACGAAGATAACGCCCTTCAACATGAAAGACGAGCTTGAAGAAGGTTACTTTGATGGTAGTGGGATGTACATATGGAACAAACGTGATAAAACCGAAGTGCAAGACAGCTGGTTGGATTCAATCGATTGGGTGAAGGTAAGCAAAACTTTCCATTTAGTTAACGGGATAAACTTAAAAGTCCAGAATAAGTTTGTAACTCAATCATTCTACCCTAGGTAAAACACACGGATGAAGGCTCTGAACAACCCGAAACAAAGCCAAAAGGCGTAAAAATCGATGATGGTAGCAGTGATGAAGAAGACACGGAGCCGATCGTCACGCTGTATGAGAAAGTTATTCGGCTTCTTAAACCGGGTGAATCCATGCTACAGGCGATCAAACGTTTAGGTAATTCGATTTTTCCTACTTGTACGGAAATATGCACTGTCAATGTCAATGAATAATGTAATGAATTTCCTTGAAAGGTGGAGGAAAGCAGCTATCCGCTTCTGAAAGACTGAAACAAAAGAAGTTGGCTAAACAAAAGGGAGAGTCCATGGACACTTCAAAGCCTGCAGATGATGTTGATCAAAAGAAAATGGCAGACCTTACCGATTTGGCCAATAGAATAATGACGGCTACTGGCAACATGGATGTCTACGCTGAGACTTATGAAAGTTTGAAGCATAAGGTAAGTGCCTGGAACTGCTAAAACCCTTTAAAGATTAAATTGTATGGACGAAACTCGTGCAGCAACTTGACAAGCAATTGACGTCTTGTTTACAGATTCAACTAGCAGAGCCTCCAAGTCCTCCTCCGCCAGTATCAAAGCCTGTGGACGATGATGGCCAGGATATGTTTTCCGACGAATACGCCGTAAAAGCATAATTTTTTCAATTGAGTTACCCATTCGGTAAAATCCTTTTTATTACAGAGTACAATAACTTTATACATAAATACAAGTTTTACTTGTGACAGGTTTGCCCCACAACAAAAGTGACAGGCTTAGCTGTAATTTTATTCAGTTGCTTGTTCACAGGTAATGGTTAGAAGACTGCCAGTGTTTGTTAGCGTTCGAACCATACTGTACATGTACCATAGATCGTGATAATACTGTAGTTAAATAGTTTTTCACGGCTTTAGCACCAGTCGTTACTACCGTCGGATTTTGTCAGTTGAGGTTTGGGCATTGTTTTTACTGAGCCTCTTTTGTATTGCTGTGTAAACAATTCTTTCTTGTTCTGCAAGAAGTCGTTCCATTTGCGACGTAAAAGGATTAAAGCCGGGATTCTTTTTCCGTCTTCTATAGATTCCCTCTTTGTGGCTTAGCACGCAATGCATCACGGAGTCAGTCACAGGTTCCTGCAAAACCAATCACAGATATAACGTTAGCTACAAGACAATACCAGTTTCGTAGATTTGGAGCGACTGGGAAGAAGATGAAACAGCTATTGTGGTGTATCTGAATGTACAAACTAGCAAGTTTAGTTTTACTTGAAAGGATTCTGTAGAGAATAGGTTTACTCGGAGAAAATGTTTTTACAAGAAAGAAGTAAAATCAATGCCGATTTTTCTCAAGCAGAAAAAGATTGAATGAGAGAAAAGAGAAAGCGCTGTTAGTGTGTAAAGTGTATGCAGATACTGTCTCATCTTCTTGAAACTTTGATGATTGATGTAGCTAGCATCCACCGTGCCTTCTACAGCGTATGTTTCAAGGGATACTTGATAAAACATGCTCCAGAGAATTCTAGAAGAAAAAAGAAAAGTTGAATTTTCTTGCCTGAAGAAATTCAAGTATGGAAGTTAACTCTTGAGAAGTGTTGTATACTAGTTGATGGTACATTGTGATGAGCAAAGGCCCTTTGAAATTCTCAATCCAGTCTAAATTCGTCTCCGTCCACGACTTTGCCTTTTGCGTGACAAACTGAGACCAATCTGAAAGAAACATCAAAGCAAGAGGTTTAATTATGACTATCACTAATTATAGGGGTTCGGGGAAAATATACATAATACAAGCACAACCCACTTTCACAACACACAGGGATTGAACATTATTTTCCAGACTTTACATAGATTTCAGTGTTAAAACGATGTTATCCGTTTTCAGGATGCTTGAAACGGAATGGAATAACAAACGGTAGAGTTCGTGTGTTAAATGAAATGGCAAACAAGGTATCATCTGGTTTGGATTTTATTGCTATTGTAGATGCCCAATACTGGAGTGGAACCAGAGTTTAATTCCGATGATTTGGAATCATTTCCCAGCAACTTTCGAGGTTTGGTAACTCGAACGACCTTTTCCGGTGACTACACTACTTCATTAGTTTCAGTCAATTTCATTTCACTAAAATTGGCTCTTTGCTTTAACGGAGTACTGGTTTCCCTACGGACATAGAGCACCCGGCAAGGACATCAAAGAGCGCGATTCAAGTTTTAGCTTCCAAAACGTGCAATTTACTTTGTTCACCAGGAATGATTTTAGGACTCAAGCAAACATTCGCAATAGAATTTAGTGGCTCAAGAGAGACAAGTGCAGTTTCTATCGTCTTTCAGATGCTACAGAAGAGCTCGTTTTCATTTCTACTAACACAATTGAGACAAGCACGCCCGAGTCCACACAAGACCATGAAGCTGAAGGAACAACCTTCGAAGAAGCTCAAGAGTCGGGTATCAGAGTTAACACATAATTTTTATTAAATTTTCTGAGCCAATTTAAGGCTAAAGTGGTGGAAATTGAAAAGGAGTTTCCGCCTCTCAAAAACATTTCTCTTGTTTCAACAACCCCGGGTGAACAACAACAAGGAGGAAGGAAAAGAGTGAAAAAAGTGGAATAAACCGCCAGCTTTACAAGACGTGTGTTTCGTCGGATCTACTATCTGACTTGACTAAGAGCCATAATTTCAGGATCATAATTACTACTGGGAAAGTCTACTGTTCAAGTTTCTTCTTCCTCTCAAGTGCGTCTTGTGTATGAACTTTGCAAAGAAAGTAAAGCATTTATGCTGGTGCTTTACTGTACTTAATTTCCCGGGAGTCTTGCAATGAAATCGCACTCGCGAATGGTAGATCAAGTAAACAGCTTTCGAATGACGTACACTATCAGAAAGCTTCTGCTAAAATTTCAAAACCTTACAAGTACATCACACATGATCTTTTGCAATCTGCAGCTTCGCGGAATATATTTTTCAACTGAAAAGCATGTCCAACAAGAAATAAGTGAAAATGATTCATGTCGGCAATTCCAGCCATTTTGCAAATTCCCCGTTTGGGCCACCAGAGCACCTTGGGGAAATGGTTTTAGAATGGAACGGTTTTTCTAATTTTTAACTTTACATTGCCTGCGAGAAACCAGCAAATGCATATATCAACTTTTCACATAACTTTGTTTTCGCCCTCTCTCAGGTATTTTATGAATTGGTACTCGTTACACGCTATTGTGCACTTGCTAGAGGAAGTCTGATAGGCCGGACTGGGAATTGGGCTTTTTGGTTCAATATTCTTTAGCTTTTTTGTTATGCGTTTGCTTATAGTTACTTTCCGCTCTATCGAAAAAAGGTCGCACGCTGTGAAGAGTAAATTGCACGGGAGTGAATGGATGAAATGTATCCATGTACAAGATCGTCGAGGGAAAGTCGAGCTTGAGAAGAGTTCAAGAAAGTGAGAGCCGATATACGAGACTTGGTATATGAAAGCTGGGCAGTCGTCGTGAGCAAGAACGGAAGGAAGCGCAACATTGTTGACTGGTGTGAGAAAGTAGAAAAATTGGGCCAATTTTGCTTGCTAAGGTCGAAGGGTGTTTAGTGTAGAGGCGACTATGATTTCCGTATATTTTTAGACCGAAAGATATATCCAGCTCAAGCACCGTTGACGACAACGAGGCTGCTGGAGCGTATCGAATAACGTGGTTGTCGTCTTGTACTTTTTGAAGACTGAATGATGTGATGTGTGTTGTGTAGCCATTGGTGGGCGATTCAGACGATAGAATTTTATAAGGTCTGGAGGCCATCATGTGTTTCTTCCGCTTGGGTGTCCGGGGAAAGCATTACAGGAAGGATCAGGATGATCATACACATGAGCGATATTTTACCCTGCAAGCAGTTTATGTATCTCATTCGTCTTGAGAAAAACGCAATTTGTGTCAACTTTATAAGGGTATTTTCACCCGGCTTCCTTCACCCGGTCAAAATATAGTTTAACCATGGTGTTAAACTTTATGCAGGTTTTTCAAATCGTTGTGTAAATTGCTAGCCTTGGGTTCATCATTATTTAACGGCTTCCTGAAATCCTTCAGGTTTAACGTGAATGATAATTGCCGTACCAAGCCTTGTAAAAAGCTTGTAAGCATTTTGGTCATGGAAACCATAATAATAAATGCCCCACTTACGCCGTCAAGGGAACTTGAAATTCTAAAATTTGCTTACAGTCTTCCTCTGCAATATAGGAGGAGGGTGATAAATGTCTTGTGACAAGAAGATTGTAAATTGAAACCGCTCGTGAATGCGAAACTGCAAAATGGCTCTTGTAATTCTTGTAAGGTCCTGGCCACAGATTTAGTGTTTCGGAATCCAAGGAAGATTTGAGCACTTTTTCAGCAATTTTTCCCTCGCACGTGTCTCTTACTTATGGCTTAATCAAAGAAAGCGCGGTGGAAATGGGTGCAAGAAACACGAGTGGTTGAACAACTAATATGGAGACTCGTTTCTCCGTCTTAATGTTGGGGTGTGACAGTGAAAGTCGTTGGCGTAAATGTGGACGATACATCACACGGGTTTCAATGGGCTGGGCCAATGATGTGTTTTATATTCACTCTATACCCGACTTGTTTGTTACAGCCTTGCTGGGGAAACAGAGACGGAGGTTGAGCCGTTTACGAGACTTGCAAAAGCAACGTAAATAAAAATGGCAGAACCACTACTTTATATACACCGGTGTTGTTCAAATTCGGACTAACGTATATAGAAAGGGAAATAAATTGAGAGACATGACAACTCCCTTTAGAATCATTTTCTCCAGGCTGAATATGCCGTGTGTTTACACTTTCCCACGTACTCTCTCTCAAGATTCTTTTGAAATGAAAAGGTGTATTTCTAAAGAGTACTCGTTGTTTGCAAAAGTACTTTTTTGAACCACCGTAGCACGCTTTCATGATGCCATTTGCACGTTCTTGGAAACCCAGATGCGAGTGTGAATCAAGCTCCCGAGGATTTGGTTAAAAAGCATGAACATGTAAAATTTTACAGGCTTGGGCAAGAAGGGTAGACAAAGCTGAGTTCTTTTGTATGAAGCTTTTTAGTATCCGTTTCAAGGTGAGCATTTTGCAAAAATCTCATTTCCTTCCTTATTACCACCGATTCAGGGCGAACATATAGATTTACGCAAGTACGTGAAGTTCTGTGAAAGGCTTATCATATCATAATACTTTTTACTACGGCGCAAAGAGCATTTTCCTTTCAACATAATGTCTCGCGGGTGCCTGAAGACTAAAAGCATTACTCGGAAACTTAAGATACTTTGGCAAGGACTGCGGTGGAAATGGTTCAAGATGTAATTTGCCCTTGAAGATTTTTGATCCGCGGAGGATTTTGAATAAGGATGTCCTCTTGTGCTATAAGACTTGAAGGTGCCCTTGAGAAGTTTATAATAGTTTGAGGGAGATGTTGTCTCTGGCGACGTCGAGAAAAGGTTGCAGAAGCAGTGGTTACTGGAACAGAATTATCTGGGCTTCTCAGGTTGCCGCTGCCGCACAGAGAAAGTTGAATTATGCAAAAGTAGAGGAGATGAGCTGGGAGGACATAAATATTGAGTTATAAATTTGTAAAGTGAAATCATGGTGGAGGACGTCGGCGAACGTAAAGCAAGTTGGAGGTTTTCCCCAGGATTTAGTTGAGCTGGTTTGTTTGAAGAAGAGCAAGTAGTAGAAGGACACAAAGTTTGAAATTATATAGAGGTGAAATGGACGACTTGAACGACACTTACATCTGCCAGCATTGCGAGTATACTTGTCACGACCAGCATGTCCAATATGACCCGCCGCTCTACGGTTGAACTCGGCCAAGATGGCTTCGGACGGCTTCCTCACGAGTAGAATGGCCTTTTGAAAAAGCTCTCTGGCTGGATTGCCCGATTCATGTGTTTTGACAACCAACACACGTCCGTCCGTAATGCTTTCTCCGGGGAATCCATTCCGAAGCAGTGCAAAGTCTTTGTATACACTTCCGGTGAAAATCCCTGAAACGATACCACAAAAGGTAGTAGAAAATAGAAAGTAGTCAAGTCAAGCCACCCACATTCGCGTGTCCTCTTCTTTACAAATAAATTAGAGGTTTTCACTAGATACCACAACCAGCATTGGAAGCCATGCTGTTACATAAAAGCTGAAGCATTTGTGCCAAAAGCCAAACTCGAAAGCCGGTTGCTAAATATATATATACAAAGGATTTTGCAGATGTCTAAGAATCCGCCGAATCCAGGAATTCAATACAATGTGTTTGGATGGTCACTTTGGTTTACCGCTGTATAAAAGATGTATCAAATTCGTTATCAATCTTGCTTGTAGGTGGGTGAGAGAGGTCTCAAAATAATTGTCAATATTGAATGTTACCAAAAGAATGCAAGTGTTTTCTGTTAACATGTATCCCACCATGACAAAAGTGACGGCAAATACACATCCGACAGAAATATGGATCGATGTTTCGACTCAACTCTGCTTGTTTTTGTACAGTGTCATTTTGATGTAATAGGAAATCTGTCAACCTCAGATTTATTTGTCTTTCTCTCCTGAAGCTTTCTTATTTCTTCTTCTTTTTCTTGTTTCAAGTTGTTGTTGGTTGGTGTGTCGTTGAGTGTCGATGGTGTCGTGCTCCAGATAATTGAATGTCGAGTAATATTGATCTATAAACAGCCTGCTAGACCTTATAATGCCACCAGCCCAGAAGTACACTGGTGGAGAAAGCACCAACGGCTATGTAATGTTATACCGCGCAAGAAGTGGTTTCAACAGAAATTTCCTCCAAAAAATTCTATATGCTATGTAATATGAACGTAAAATACAGTGGAACTGTTATCTACTTTCTTGAAAGGAGAAATATTTTTGACACGACACTTGCATCACCATAAGGGGTGAACAAGAAAGGTTTTGTTCCTCATACAGCATTTATTTTATGGCATTAGAAAAACAAGACTAGACAACTATGAGATCAAGTCTGCCATTTTTCTGTTCTTGACACACATCATTATTCTTCTACGCTGTATCAAGCACCTGGTCAATTTTTGAATTGCAAATTTTTCACTCCCTGTCTACTCGTTTAAGATGTCGTTAATTATACTAAAGAAGCGTATTTTGTATTTTTATTCAGTTCAATATCACAGAATACGCGTTAAATTCTGGATACTTTATGTTTTCAAAACGTTACATTTCCCGCTAATTGCTTAACGAAATTTGAGATGTAGATTGAACTAATATTTTCAACGACAGAGCCTATCAAGATTTTATGGACGGGTAATATTCCTAACTTTTGCGTTTTAGTCATTGCAAGACTTTTTAGGGTTCCCCGTGCATACAGATTTTGTTTGCTAACTCTTTTTACTCTTTGTACTTTATCAAAGCTGTCGCTAGAGAAAAATCGGTTCTTGGAGTATAAACACAGGATCAGAGAGGAGGTTACAGTGAATCTATGGGCGGTTTATTTCTTTGCTACCCTGTGTGCACTTTTAGCATGTGATTCCATTTGATGCAATTCTCTCCAAACGTCTAGAGCACTATTTTCTTGCTGTGGTATTGGCTGTGTGGAATAACAATAAATTTCTGTTGAAGAAATGGTTGGCAAATCTTGTAGCTGTTGAGCTCCTTGTTTTCGACAAGAAGTCGATGAAATGGACAAAGCGTCAGGAAAAGAAAGCATTGCTTGCTGCTGGCAAAATTAGATCTAAAAGTGAAAGGAATATTTATCAGATACATTGCCCATAAATGTAATTCATTACCTGTTGCTAACTGAAGTAGGTACCGGAGCCAGGTGTTACCGCTTCCCGGGAAACTAGCCAGCGCTACAATGGGTCCGGGCTGATTACGGTAATGGACGGGAACACACTTGAATATAGTCTGGCTTCTGATGATATCGTTGAATGCGTTGATGCCATCTCGGCCGGACCTTAGACCAACTCTAGGCGCGAAAGATTTTTCGTTTAATCCAGTCTTGCTTCCGTTCCCCAAAGAGGAACGTGTCTTGGTTAAAGAGCGATTCTGAAATTGACAAATTCATGTGGTTTTTAGATCTCAGGAATGGACCGGAAGCTGACTTTGGCGAATATTTTTTGTCGGTGGAAACTCCAAACTTTTTTGTTTTCTTTGACTTCATTGTTTAAATTCGGATGATCGGATTGTGAGGTTATTGTTACCCTCTTTTTGGCGGCACCGGATTTCAACTCGATGCTTTCTGGTTGTTGTTGTTTGCTGTTCTTTCACAGTTTATGACTATCCAAGAACAGTGCTTTTCGTCGTGGGACATTGCAGTCCGCAATGAATCATGAACAATGCGGGGAAATTTAGTAGGAGAAAATGCGATTATGCTTTGTTGGGCGTATGCTGAACACGGTCATAATTCTTTTGCAGCCATGTTCCATGTTTGCTTTTACCGAGGGATTTAGTGATGAACTATTGTACCACAAAATTTTATCCTTGGAGAACAATGTCCATGTTTTATTATGGTCTTGAGCTCATCCATCCGAAATGCAAGTTTAAGAGCGCCTAAAGTTTTTCTGCCCAGTGAAAAATCTCTGCAGTTTCATGCCGGTTCAGCGGAAATCCTAATTCAGACATCACAAATGCATCAAACTTATATACCTGGGCATATCAGCATTGCAAAACATATACAAACACAATAGGTGCCTGCTGACTCACAAGACCATCTGTGTTCATTTTAGGTCACACAAAACCATCGGTTTTGAAGGATATCAAGAGCAGTTGTTCATCGGAAATTACATCTCGGTGGAAAACGTCGTTTAGCAAAACTTGCTTGTTGGCATTTTAGTATCACCTAAATGAGAATAACTTCAAGACATGGTTAAAGCTCTATAAGTGCGTGCGCACAAAAGTTTAACCAAGCGTTTTGCCATTTTTGCCGGAGGAAATTGCAGAAATTTCATTAAAAAGTTTTGCGATATCTGAGTTGATCACAACCTCCAAGTATACTTTGAGGACATTGTTGATAACTTGTTCCTCCATGCACAAACATGCATGCATGAAGTCTCTGTTCATCGAGCGTAAAGTGACGACAGTTGGTTTCACTGCAGTTCTTGCAACATGATGGGACTCTTTTAGAGCTCCAGCAACCCGGCTATCATACTTGCTCCGAAAATATGTTCACACCAGCACAACACAGCTCGTTGACTCTTTTAAGTTTGATCCCTTTTGTGGCTGGAGAATTAGGTGTTGGACTGGTTTTACTCAAGCTAAGAAATTCCCTTTCAGTCAGTACATGTGCCTGACTTGAACTCTTCCAAGTGGAAAATTTCTAATAAGAAAATTTTGTGTTACTCCTTGTAGCCTACTTGCTAATTTAGAACCTTGTTCTTTTCCAGTACAAACAATTTGACCGCCTAATTTCCCACTTTGTCTCTCTCAATTGTTCATAACATGGCACGCTGTATCAAAAGCTTCTTCGTCACAAATTTTAGCCAGGTTGTAATTTTGAAAGATTATCGACATTCAGGTTCCCAGGTCTAGAGCCACCCAGGATGCCGGTGTACATATAAGCTTACTTACATTCTTTTCGTTGAAGGAGGAACGAACGGCTTTATGACAAAAGACGCTTAATTACCCACATAGAATTTTTTATAGTTGCCGTAAGTATATACAATGTACGAAGAAAGAAAGCGGTGAAAGAGAGGCTTGTGTGACAGGTAAAATGACCCTGGTGTGAGCGTAGAAATTGTGCGTGGAGGAGGAACGTTGCAAATTTTTCAGCCACGTTTAATACGGCATATCCTTTTGATGATGATAGGCCTCCGTGTTTGAAAAGCACATGGTGCTTTGCGTAGCTTATGGCGGCGACGTTAATTTCAGGCTGGGGAAAGCACGAGGATCTCGACGATGCGAAAGAGACTCATTAGCTTTGGGGCATTAGGGACGAGAGCGGGACAAGATTTATCAAATTCGTTTTGACAACTTGGCTCTCTTTAAGAACTTTTGCTATTTCCTCAATCTAATCCATCCAGTGAGTCCACGCCAAGACAGACTCCTCTCAGCTCGCCTGCCTGTCTATCTATATTTTAGCTTTCATTAAACATGTCCTTTGCTCGTTTCGAGTACATGCGGGCTGGCCTAAGAAACAAGGTCAGAGACTTTTTATCTTTTGACTTGGTCCCTTTGTGTCCTAATTATATGCTCCTACAACAGTATTCTCTCCACAAACAACTTTCCTCTTGAAGCGTTACACGGGCGGAAAAGTTTTGCACTCCCAAGACCGCGTGACATTTGCCATTTTCCAGCCTCTGTCAATACAAACGCTCTGAAAAGTCAAATGACAAGTAGAAATATAGCTGCCTGTTTACATGGTCTCGTGTTTAAGTAAGAGTCACACACAAGTGCCACCGACTCGGTAACGGAGACTAGAGTCTGTGTAATTTGTTGTCTTTGGGAGAACGTTGACAATAATTTGGCAACGTTCTAGGTTTCTCTACAGCAAAATCTGCCGACCGTTTGAACTAATGTCTAATGCGGTAAAAGTCAATGACGGTGTGAAATGAAATGCAAATGTAATATAGTTGAGTCGTGGCTTGGGGAGCAAGCTTGAATAAAAGTTTATGTTGTCAAATGTGTAGCGGTTGGATTATAAACGCTGGAGGCTTGCCGCCCTTTTCAAAATTCACGTAACAGAATTTCGAATTCTCTTTCAGTTCTTGACACTCTGGATGTGTTTACATTTGAGCGTGGATGAAATGTACTGCCGTATGCTAGCTTTCAGTTTAAAAGTTTATTCCGAGAATGTTATAGCGCAAGTGGGAAGTGGTATGATGTTGCTTTCTCCTTTTCCATCACGTAATCATAGTATACTGTACTCGTTAATGTGTTCTAGAAACGTCTAACGAAAATTTGATTTCGGAGATGTCAGTAATGAGGTTGGCACATTCGTACTCGCTCAGAGCCGAAATTTCGAGAGTCTCTGTTCAAGCTGAATAAAGAATAGAATGCACAGCTCAAGTTCAATTGCATGCCAAAGCCTCTGCGGTAAGAGGGCCAACTTTAACAATTTGGAACAGTTGTGAGAAGTGTCAAATAAAAAAGTTGCTCAAGGCGTTCTTTGAGTTCTATGATAAAGTCAAAAACAAAAAGAAAGTCATCAAAAGTTGAACAGTAAATAAAAGGATTAGACATGTGGTTGAGGTAGGTAGGTATGTACGTAACATATACGAGGAAGCTGTACAATAGAATTTTGTTAACAACAAAAAAGAAGAACAAATGCGGAATTTGCTTGTGGAACCTGCTTCTCCCATTTATTCTTTGGCATGGAAGTGAACGTGACAGGCATTTGTTTGCTGAGGTTATGACATGGTTGCTTGTTAGGGAAGTTTGAGCTATGTCATAAGTGTTTCCTTCAGTTCCAGAATTTAGATCCAGTCATTCAGTGAAGGAGAAAAAAAATTTGTATTAAAGATATACGTTGAAGACATCCACAAAATCCGAAATTTTTATACCCGTTCGCCGTGTGCATGCGTAAATTTAAAGTGTTGTTTCCATGCATATTCACGTAGGAAAGAGAAAGTGGATACATGAATTTTTAAGCATTTCCATAGTGAAAGTGACATGGAGGCAAGGTGACGGAAACTTTCTCCCTGATTCCGCTAGCCAGATTTACCGACTTGCTCAGAGGCTTACTTGTCTCGACGGAAGCTGATTGAGATTATTCTCTCCATCTTTTTCTCTTCTGGTTCCAGTTTGGTTAGGATTGTCGTAACGTGTAGCAAGCGGCTTAACGGCTTTTGGATACGCGTAAGAAGGATGTGTGTGAGCGTGATGTTAATTTTTAATGAAGTTGTGATGGTTTGGCGCTGTGCATAGTTGCTCATTGTGGAGAGAAACACACCTGGATCAATTTGCAGGGCTGCTTACACAAACTTGGATTTTGCATGGCTTATCGCGGTTTGGTATCCCATTAATTTTTATTTGGAGGAAGATACTGCGATTCCCTTCCAGGCACAACCGCATGTTTAGTAATGGGAATAGGGTTTGGAAAATGTTGGTGTTTTTATCCAGCTGTGCAATTGAGCGAGCGCTGTATGAAAACGGTCATGTAAAATACACTCATGGCAAAAAGAGCCTCGTAGTTCTATACTGCTATCTGTCGGTATTTTTATCCAGAAATAGCAGTAGTAGCATGTGTATTGAGTACATAGCTAAGCCACAACAACAGTTTTATGGAGAATTTTTTTCATGAATGCAAGAGAGAGAGAGACGGAAATATGCTAGCTGATTCACCACCAAGTGATTTCCTTCTATATCGAGAGTTTATGTGCACGTAGTGAATTTTCTCTCTTGGTTGTCATCGAACGTGTAGTCGTCGCGATTTTTTCCCATTCGTCTAAAAGTGCCAAAATCCATGGGGATAAATCAAAGATTAATGGGAGAAGAACCAAAGTCTTGTTGCTGACTTGTGTATTACAGCAAGTTGGGTTGAGTATTTTTTAGTGAAAGCAGCTAAATTTCTACTCTCTGTGTGGTTGGAAGAAGGCAATGGGGCTTTTACGTGAAACACGTGTAAAAGGACTGCGTATATCCGGATGGTCACATACGTTCCACTGCCATCCGGTGTGCCTCTGGCCAATTTGTGCCGAGTGTTGGACTTTACTATCTTGTTGCTTTCACCTATGAGGGCAAATGCATTCTTTCACGATAAGCAAGGAGGACAAGTCGAGTGTGCCAAGTCTAGCCAAGATAGCTGTCTGGACTTTCATGTGCTCTAACAGTGTGTCGTATCGTTGTTGCAGTACTCAACTAATGCATATTTCCAAGTTCAAAATTCAATACAGCACAAGCTTTCGGTTGCTATTTGCTTTGTAAGAAATATACATATAATAATTATAATGCATTCAATAAAGTAACCTTCAGGAGCAAGCAGCATAAACTACAGCTACAGCTAACGAAGTGTGAATTTTTTAAAGGTAGCAGATCAATAAAATCGATAAATTTATTTGAAATCGAACATGGATGTTTGAATTGAATCTTCAGGGTTCAAAAGAAGCAAATGGGCAAGTTGGTAGCATTTAAGTTACTGAAAGAGCAGCTTGATAAAATGGTACGGCTTCAAACTTGCAAGAGAAAAAGAAGTAGGCCAGCAGGACGTTTTTAATAATAGGGACTGCGACATATGGCGGATAATTGAGACCATTTCACACTATTAACTCTATGAAAGCATTGATGAAGGAAATTATTAGGGTGTAAATTACTTTTGGCCGTTCGGAATTGTAGCGAGAGAAGTATGGGAATTTTGTGGGGTTTCTTGCGTGAGTTCCTATTTGACGGAAATGGAAATCGAGTATGCATGGAATCAAAAGTTTTGCCAACATTCATCATCTATTGATTGTTAGTTCACACGGTTTTTGATGAGCATATCTTGTCGTCAATGATGTTTTGTGCCTCAAGTGACATAAACCGATTTGATGCATTCCACGAACGAGGAAACCGTCTGTGGACCGGCGAAAGTTATTCGACTGGAATAGAAATTGGTAGAATTATTATAGGGTTGCGTGTGAGTTGGACATGCTCGGCTTATGATGTAGACAATAAGTCATCCTTTTATTCTTTTCGGTTTAGCTTCAGAAACGCTGGGTAAAATATTGAGCACGTACATGAGGGACGAGCAGTTTGCGAAAAAGGTGTGTTTGTGAGAATCCGTCAGTTGATTTCATCACAAACTTTTCAGTTTCTTAGTACATATAGTGTATGTGCAGGCCCCTGATGAAATCCTTTTTGTCGCGTTCGCAACCCAAAGTGATTTCTATTTCATATACGTTGGATAGAATTTCTTTTGTGAGTTTGTCTGAAAGAGACTGATAATGTTCTTAGTTGCTGCTCCAGAAGGAAGGAGACACGTATTTAAACAATGGTTCTTTGCGTACGTTTGATGACGCCACCTTTTATCTGGGATTGGATGATTGAAGCCAAGGATTGCAGGACATACGTGAATTTTCATTATCGCAGCTTCCCACACATGTTTTATTCGAGACCAAAGAGTGACTGGAAGAAGTAGAGAAGGTATAGATTTCAGCCCATTAGAAAGATCGAATGTCTGCTACTCCTTGGAGGGAAGTTGTAGTCGAGAGCTATTTGATACGATTTCCGTTGCGGTTGAAAATGTGAGTTCTAGTAGAAAGTCGTTAAGCAATGAACCTCTTTTGCAAAAGAGGCACAGTTGCCAGTTAAGCAGTGGTGCCGGAGCGTTCCACTCTCCAGTGAGTAAGAAGCAATTGAATTGGAGGTTGTATCTTTTTTGGAAATTGAAACGGTTTTTGGCCGTGGGCTCCATTTCAAATGGGAGGCAGACTTTGGGAATGGCTTCTCCGTATGCAAAGATACAAAAAGTGTGATAAGCCAAAGGCTCAGCCCACGAGATCAATTGGAGCCTGCGTTTTTTATTTCAGTCTTTTTATTCTGCCAGTATATATTACGTGCAATGTGGGAAATTTGCTCGCCTCGACCGATCGGGTTTTGGAGTCTTTTCTCAAGAATGTTATCAGCTTTTTCGGCGAAGCGGAAGATTGTGTAAGTGGAAAGTTTTTGGTGGCTTGCATACATATTGTGTGTATGTAAGCAAAAATAGGATGCGTTGATGTTAGGCAGTGGTGGTGAAAGTCAGTTTCCCGAAGGAATTGCATTAAATTTTAAAGCCGTTTAAACCTTTGGGTGTTGGAGGAGAAATATTGGATTTTACGACATGCCTCCGCTTGATATCTTTATGAGTAGATGAAATGAGATAAAAAGTTGCTCGTCCGCAAGGAACAATTTGTCGTTACCCGGAAGAGCGTGATATGGATGATTGCAGAATTGTACTCATTGTTTCGGTACTCGGGTCGGGGGAATTGATGTTTATGGCGAGGATATGATGGAAATGGAAAGTCGAATTGATAAGAGTCTACAGTGTATAGGAAAAACATGTCCACGAGGAAAACAATGGAAACGTCCAAGCAAAAACTACTTTACACACAGTTGATTGGAAAAGCATACAAAAGTAGGAGATTCTTGCCTCTCAAGTGCTTATTTCCTGCGTAGGCTTTTAGTATAAATGGGAGTAGGCGTAGGATATAGCTTATTGAGCTTGGTGCAGCAGCCATGTAACTTGGCTATCATATACACTAATCGTGGACTTTATTGCAAAAGCAACCAAAGAGAAAGTTGGCCTACAACAGATAGTGAAAGCGTGCACGGAAGAAAGGAGCCATTGTATTTGTAGGCTGTACTCATTCAAGCCTGACTGTAAATAATGATTACAGCTTTTCTTGTTCAGGAAACCCTTGTGGCCTTGGCCGGTCAATCTTTTCGAGAAGCTTTCTCCGGTAGTGGATAATGGTCGTAGAGTCCAAGTTGCTTGGCTCTGCCCAATTCTCGGTTCGATGGACCAACAATGTGATTCCAAGCAAGAAGAAAGTATGTACCACAGACAGAGACCTTGTTAGTGATATGTTTGTGTCTAGTCAACAAATTCGCCGGATATCATCATTGGCAATCGCGTTAATTCACTCGAGGCGAGAAACGCCTTGAATCTTGCTAACGAACCGTTGTTCTAGAGTATATTGATATTGTGAAAGCTTGTTGTTTTCCATAAATTAAAGCTCATTCGGCCCACTGCTAGAAATCCGTCAAGACGTAATAGGGAAAAATAGATTTACGAGAATAAAAGTATAAGCAAGACGGACAAGTTCCGGGGACAGGAAAATTCTTTGATTCTTGCTTAAAACTTGAAAAGATAAAGGTAACATAACTCATGCTGAAAAGTCACAGAAGGACGTAATTTATGTCCCAAGTGGTTCCGGTACAACTTGGGTTATTTGTTCTGCAAAAGACCATGAAATTGCCAACCCATCAGTTCCTTTTCGGTTAGGTACACTTTTGGTAACCAACTCTTCACTTTTGAACAGACCATTAACTCGTGTGCACGCATAGGAGCGAAATCACCCAAGTTTGATGATAGTAAATTTAATTACTGGATTCCGGGAATAATTACAGTAAAAGCTGAGCAAACAGACGTTTTGACTTCCTGTTGGTTGGTAGCATTGGTTCAAAGGAGTTTCAAGAAATTGGTGAAACCGCAATTTGGTCCGGATGTGTTTAATCACAAATACACTCGAATGCTCTTAAAGAGGAGCTCTTTGATGAAGAGGAACGTCAGATGAGAGCTGTAATCTAAACCGCTCTTTGGAGATTTTGGGAGGCTGACAAGGTGAGTAATTTGAGTTGACAGCCGTGCGACGAGAGCGTCAATTCCCGAATGTGATTTCTTGGTGTTGCTGCAAGTAGACTATAGGCTGGACTTTAGAAAGTCGTGTTGAAATGGCAAGACGTCGCGATAACTTTGTCGCTTATTATTGCATTGAGATTGGAATAAGTTTCCCAAGTTGCGCCCGTGTGCTGGTGCAAAATTGTTCAGTTTGATGTTGCAGGGCTATAACTCTTGGAGGGTTGAAAGGAGAAGGGCGGATTGCCGCTAACGTTTCCTACATGATTTATAAAGTCAGTGAAAGCCTTTGGTTACTCAAGAAGGAAGCTGGTGAAATGCGGCGGACATACATGTGCTGTTATTTTGAATGCAAAACTTTCGGATGGAATTCTCTCTTTTGTCAAGATCCAAAATCTACCACTTGGTTTGGTGACGTGTTCAGAGACATTGAAGGGTTGTGACGAAACGAATGTTTTCTTTAAACATTTGATTCTTCAGGGAGACTGTCAGCCATGGCTATGGTGTTGTTACTGAAAGAAAGGAAGCTGTTGGCTTTGAGGCCATGTCAAGTTCCCATGCTACTTCTTGGTATGCATGTGTGAACACATGTTCCAATTTAAACAATACTAAGTTTTGGGTTTGGTGGTGACGGCGGCAGCAGCAGCGTTAGAACGCTTTTCTGCTTGATTTCATGTGCATAGAAAGTGCTTTCGCTCTGAGAAGATCTGATGCTTGGTGAAAACAAAGAATTTATTACGCAAGGAACTGTCATCCAGACAATATTTATTGACAACGACGAAACCTATACCTGGGATGATGGCTTTCATGTAATCGAAACCAGGGATTTATCCACATGCTTGTTACTGAGAGCTGCGACTATTCGTGGTAGCCGACATATTAGTATCAATGGCTGGATTACATGCATAACAGTTAATTTCTAAAAGGTTCAGAAACTTGCACTTGGAAGAGGAACATGGAAATGCTCAAAGGTATTTCTGTGGACAGAAGCCAACGTTATTTATTGATGGGAAATTTGTTTTGTGCTTGAAAGGTTGTTTGTTCTCAAAAGCTAATTTACAATTCACTTTGGCCAAGCTCTTGGCGATACTTGTACCATGAAGAGAGAGTGACTCGTGTGTAAGGCAAGTTTTGTTGTATTTCGATACAGAGTATTTGCTGAAAGGCAGAGAGAATTGATTGCCGTTTCTCATGTTTTCTCCAAACGGAAAGAGAATTGAGAATTGCTGAGTGGGATACCGGGTAATATCGGAGATCTGCAAGGAATGGATGTTGGGAAACTTTTGGATATTGCTCACAAGACTTGCTGGTTCTTCGTCAGTCAAGGTTTTTGTGTATATATATGCGGTATTGTGAATGAAGGAAGACTGTGAGACAAGTCCTTCCAGAAATTCTCCCCAAACAATTTTGTGCACATGAAACCCCTATTGTAGCATAGAAATATGAAGCCTGAAATTGATGGAAGTTGTCTGATTCTTGGGTGATACTTGTGAGGTGCCCATGTAACACGGTAGACGTATCGGATCGGAAGCAGAGAAATTAGTACTTGATTGACCGTATTGAAACTAGAGTGTGAAAGCTCAAGGGGCTGTTGTTTTATTCAGGCTTGAGATGATTTTGAATTTCTTGAATAGAATAGAGAAAAGGAACTTGTATACCTCGTTTCGCGGAAACTGAATCAGCTGTTGTGGCTCATACTTGGCTGTCCGATGTCTACTGACGGCTAGGAAAGACACGAGTGTAAGAAGTCCAAAGTAAATAGAAAAGGCGAAGAGTCCAAGACAGACAGTTTTTCTCCAAGCGCTGGCACGGTCACGCTTGTACGGCGCTTGGAGGCAGAGGCTGCAGATTCCACAAAAACAGCAGTAGTTGGAGCGTCGGCCTAAATGCAGTTTGTTTAGCTTTTTCCCGGAACTTGATGACTTTCGTGGAGCCATGGATGTATTCGGCGACAAAAAATAAACATGCCGTAATTATGTCACACGCTTGACGAGCGTCGAGGTAGAGTAGACTACTGTAATATGAGCCGGTCGTAAATGACACTTTTTCTAATAAAGTAAGATATACACTGGTAGGACACAATGTTCAAGGGAGGTCAAGCTTATTTTTGTAGCGCAAATTAAGTTAGTCCAATGTTGAAGTTTACACAACCCCTGCTGCTTTTCTTAACACAAGAAAAAGGAGTGAAAGTCAAACCGGCAAAATACCAGCATCACAGCTTCTGTTTGGAATGTGCGTTTCCCTCGTTCTCCCTTGGCGTTCTGTTCCATGTGGGAAGAAGTCCCTGAAACTAGTTCAAAATTCGGAGGCGAAGAGCACGGGTGTCGGGTGCCGCTGTGCTAGTACGCTTCGGCTACCGGGCTTCAATAGCGGCTGTGGAGCTTTCTCCGCCATTCTATAGTTAGACGAACAGAGTTACTTTCCCATGCTTATTTCAACCGTTCGGCTTTCTCCCGTGACTGAATGAGATAACTTTGGTTTGGTCACATCACGTTTTAAGAGGCAGTAAAGGCAATGAATTTACTTCTTGACGCGCTCTTCCCGAGCTGCAATTAAAGATATGCGAATTTCGCTAGCTCTCGCACTCTATTACCTGGTTTGGTTCCATCCAACGCTTGGCTGGCCTTTTGGACCGGATCGTATTTATCTTATACACAAACGGCATAACTTTATCTTCATTGTTTGGCGAAATTACTACCTTTGGAACAGACGGCGCATATGACGGTAGTGTGGACCGGCTGCTGAACGGACGTACGACCTTACGAATGAATGTTCCAGTTATCTTTTATGCTTGAGAAGCTTTTTGAAGCGGCCGTGTGCCGTATGGGCCAGAGAACGTGTGAACGTATGGTCGTGAGCTTTGTATACAAACTGGTAAAAGTTTCCGATCACGTCCTCGCTTCGCGTCTCCCAAGTACGTTTGAAGCGAACGCCGTTTGACTCATGTATCATCGTTTCCAGGATGTGGATGACTTTATGATAAAGTTTGCCGACGTCAGTTAAAGCCTGATTGGTTGCCCAAGTTAGTGGAAATGTGTGGGAAAAAGACAAAATGAGGTGACCTAAAGTTTGCCGAAGGACAGGTGAGTCTCCAAACGAATTCAATGAGATTCATTTGTTATCCCGTCTGCAGCTTCCCACCAGCAGAGTTGAAGCTTGATTCTCCACTGGCCATCATTGTTTTATTTAGTGTCGAAATTTTGTGAAATTTTAAACTAGCTCTTGGTCAAATTTCTAAACCATAGTACAAACCTGACGAACCATGCTCGACAGACAGTGACGCACGTCTATTATCTGATGATGAACTCGGTTCCTAACCTAGCTTCAATAGATCTGCCGTCAGCAGCAGCATTATCTTATGAAAAGTAAAACAACCAAACAACTTCAACAAATGCCGTTCGAAACGCGAATACTCTGAGGTTTTTTCTCAGCAAAGGGGACACCCGCGCCCACTTTTTTCTCCGATTCGGACCAAAATTTGTCAGAATGATTATTTTTGGTCTCTTTACTTGCATTTTCAAGGATTTTCAAAAATTCGCGTTTTTGGCGGAGTTAGAGCGGATCAAAGTTTTCGAGAGGTACAAAATGCCGCCCCCCTCAGCTTCCAGACCTTAAGGACCTTTGACCCCAAATATAGACCAAATTGTAGCCAAAGGTCAATATTTACATGCCATGTCATAAAATGTTCGATTTTGGGGAAATAACTGGGTTCATTCAAGCGCCGAAGTAGAAAGAAAGCAGAAAGAGTGGAAATACACTACTTTGTTCATCATCAAAAAAATCAAGGAAATACCTTCTTTCTACTTCGGCGCTTAAATGAACCCAGTTATTTCCCCAAAATCGAACATTTTATGACATGGCATGTAAATATGGACCTTTGGCTACAATTTGGTCTATATTTGGGGTCAAAGGTCCTTAAGGTCTGGGAGCTGAGGGGGGGCGGCATTTTGTACCTCTCGAAAACTTTGATCCGCTCTAACTCCGCCAAAAACGCGATTTTTTGAAAATCCTTGAAAATGCAAGCAAAGGGACCAAAAATAAACATTCTGACCAATTTTGGTCCAAATCGGAGAAAAAACTGGGCGCGGGTGTCCCCTTTGCTGAGAAAAAACCTCCATAGAAAAATGAAACGATCAGAAGAATGATTCAATAGTTTTCTTCAAATTGTTGGAAAATCATCGAGATATATATATAAACAAACGAGCTTCTCATTCCTCACAAACGAAACGTACGCTGGGCTTTGTGCTGGGAGTCTGGGAGGCTACTCTCCTCAAACTCGGTTTCCCCATCCTTTAACATGGGCTTAAACGGAGACAAGGAGTTATACGAGCAAACGCGCGGCTTTTTCATGAAAAAAGAGCAGCAATTTAAACGGCTGGAGAGAGAGACGAAAGAGGAAGCATGGATTGTGTACACAAAACACGGGCACGCTTTTCTTCATGCCTAATTTTCCACTGCATTCCAATAAGATTTCGGTGATATGATTTTGCGAATTGCGAATTATAATTTTTGGTGTGATTATCATCATTCATTGTTCATGTCTTAGGTCAAGTTATAGACAAATTCAGTGTTGTTCTTGGTGGTGCAAGTGGAAATTGATTGGTTTTATCCTTTTGGGTAAGTGGATTTTGCCGGTCAGACTCAAATTAATAGATTTCCTGCGGGTTTTAACAATGTTTACGTTATGTACTGAGTTAATTGATCGCTAACAACTGTTAATTGATGATATTTGTCCTTTGTGGTTTGCAGACTCGATCACTATTGGTTCAGCAAACCGGACTAGAAGTTAATCTAGTGCAAAAATGGAGCGAATGTCTGATGAATTCGCGGACCAAGTCAAGCGTTTCCCAAACTTTATGGGTCACATTGGGTCGATTGTGAGGCTCCGAATCCGTGACTTTATGTAAGCTCCAATTCTCTTAACGGCGGAATCTGGCTGAGAGATCTTGCTGGACGATTTTAATTTGTTTTTGATACCTTTGTAGGACTTACGAAGAAGTGGAATTCAAAGCAGCTCCAAACATTAATCTGATTATGGGACCTAATGGTACTGGAAAAAGTACGATTGTTTGTGCTATCTGTTTGGCGTTGGCTGGAAAACCGAGCATTTTGTCGAGGGCATCAACGGTGAGCGAAGGCTTAGGTGTTTATGAGCTTGAAGAACTGAATAAAATGAGGATTTCTGCTATGTATTCCAGCTAAAAGAGTTCATTCGTCATGGCTGTAACGAAGCGACAGTTGAAGTGGAGCTATTCAACCCACCTAACATTCGCAAAAGCGGTGGACACATTGGAAATTGGGTTATTAAGAGAGTAATTAGAAGGACAAAGACTGCGACCGGAGATGGAGCATCCAGTGACTGGTTTGTGGACGGCAAGCGAGTTAAGGAACAATATGTATGGTTAAAAATAATGAAATCCCCATTTTAGGATCCAGTCTGAGAGAGGATGTTTGCACGCTGTTTACCGCTTCGTATCTGTGTTTAGGTGCTGGACTTGATGAAGGACTTGCATATTCAGTTGGACAACCTGTGCCAATTTCTGCCTCAAGATCGAGTCCAAGATTTTGCAAAGCAGAACGCTGTAGATCTTTTAAAAGCGACTCAAGGAGCTATTGGCGTCTATCAAGGAGTGGATCTGGAGGCAGTTCATGGAGACCTGAAGCAAGCTCAAATCAATGTCCGATCATGGGTGTCTCAGATGAAGCGAGAAGCGGATAAACTGAACACCGAACGGAGTTTGCAGCAGCGGCTTGAAGGAGATATAGCAGGTTTCAAGGAAAAAGAAAACGTCAAGAAACAAATCAAAGAAATGGAGGGAAAGAAGCTGTGGATTAGAGCTGAAGAATATCGCGAAGACTATGAAAGGGTAAAAGAAATTTGTTTCTTTCTTTAAGTAAGTAAATAAGTAATTAAAAGCAGGGTCGGTGCCGGAAAGATGTCAGAGACAATGGCCTCCACGCCGCCGGACTGCTATAATCAACTTTGCCTTCAATCTTTAACGCTCTTTTTAACGGGTTAAAGGGTCGGGTGAGATATACGGTCATGACTGCAGTGATGTATTTGTTGATCCAGGCTCTGTATGATGACTGAATGATTGCAAAACTGTGTGTTTCAGAGAAACTACAGTTTTCTATTGATTTGTGCGTTGTATTGTGAATGAATTGTTGATGATAATGAACAATAATGATCAGGTGTAACAATTTGGGTGCTTAGGAGTGGGAGTTCACATGTTAGGGGTATCTGAAGTTTGACTTGTCCATTTTCTGCTAGTTCAGAAACCAGACAGTCTCTTTTTCGTGATTGTGGTGTCAATGAACAAAAGAAATCTGCACCTTGGTCTTGGATCTCCATGCTCTTTTTAATTAAAGAGTTGGTGAGATATAAGGTCATGGAGGGCAGAGATTTATTTATTAGTTCGAATCTTTGTTTGTTAAATGATGATAGGGAGAGATTTTGCTGTTCGAGATTGGTCAAAATGGAAGACTTGAAGGTTTTGAGTGCTTAATGGGTACTCAGGTTCTTCAAGGGTGTGCTTAAAATATGAACATATGTGCGAGGTAATGGGGTTATTTTGTCAATTGAGCTACATGTTTGCTGGGAGCTGTGCCTGTCACCGACCCTGCTTTTACTTACTTACTTACTTATAATCAACTTTACCAGGTCTCGGTAAAAATACGACTCTGGTTTTGTTCCAATCTCGTGGAACATAGCCATGAGTCAGAAAACTTTTGTAAATAGTCACCATAATTTCTAGAAACTTCCCCACATTTATCGCATTGCGTAGCAGCAGCGGATAGACCCTGTCAAACCCCGGCGCCTTCATTGTTTGTTTAACTTCTCCAAGTTCTTCCTAGCCGGAAAACTTTATGAACTTATGATTAAGCACCTTAGATATTGATTAAGGATTTTTTCGACGTAGAGAGGGGATATAATTATTTACCCTATTTAGTAAGCTGTTTACATCGGTGGCTTCAGAAAATTCAGAAGGGATGTTGTTCCGAATTGCAGAACCAAAGAACTTGAAGCTGTAAAGAAATTGCTTTGACATTCTTGGTGGAGCTGCTAGTTTCTGACATTGGGTTTAGGTATCTGGTGTCGCGGTATGTTGTGCGCCATTCGATCATTGATTGCAGACTAGTCGGGGATTCGTTGGACATGGCCTTTTCGATTCACATTATAGTGTTAAATACAAGTTGTTCTTCTACTGTATAGGCGTTACACATCTCGAGAGCTTTAAGTAGTACACCTTCTCCAATATTATTAACGCTAGCTCTACGATTAACGTTATAGAAGTATGATAGTAGTAACTTCGAAATTGGCTTTCGTATATAGTTTGTTCTAGACAGAAGGACCCCAAATCGGCAGACAGTATTGGTAGGGAGAAAGCACACATGAGTGAAGTAGAATTGGGAATGAACAGACTGGGACTGGGATGAACTTTCTGAGGTTTGTCAGCTGAACACAAGCAAAACTGACCCTTTGGAAAACCGACTGGAATTGAAGCTTGAATTTTGCTGTCGAAGATGGCCCCAAGATACCGGAAGCTTGATGACGGATTGATTTGCTGGTTTGACACGTTGATTTGAAGTTTTTGATCTGCTTTCACCCTCGAGTGGCCCTTTTCAAACTCATGAACTCAGTTTTGCTGGCATTGATAGTCACCAGGTTTCTGATGATAATTTTAAATAATTTCTGTTCCGAAATGTACGAAGTGAGAGACTGGTTTCTACTTGCTTGGCTACTGTTTTTCCACTGACTCCGATCCTACCGGATCGTCTATAATATACACGGCTCATAGATATATGATATGCTTTAAATATCTCTCCCTCAGAAGATTACATTTGAACATCATAATTAATTCTTCTGATGATATTTTACAGCTTCAAAAAGAAATGCAGATTCTGACTTCTCAGAAAAAGATTGAAGAAAATAAAGGCTTACCACTCCATAAATCCATCCGGTCGATGGAGAAAAAGCTAACTGAGCACCAGGATAAACTAGCTGAAACACAGCGAGCTGCTGAAAACTTCTTCAAGGACAATATTTACGGTTTTTACGAAAAGAAAAGTCAACAAGCGGAAGCTGACATTGCTAAGCAGAAAGCTGAGTATGAACAGGCAGCGAAGGACGAAAATAATCGTCTAAAAGAAATTGCCACCGGTAAGCAAAGGCTTGCTTTGAAGCAACGTGACTTGGAAGAGTTCAACAAATCAGAGACAAGACCTGGTAAGATTTTCTCCTCATTGCAGTTTGTCACTACAACCAGCTTTTTCGCAAACTTCTTCTATTTTTTCATTGTGTTGTAGATTCGCAACTTAAACAAGAGCACGACCAGCTGCAAGGTAAAATCAGGGATCGCAGATCAAAACTGTGCGACCTACAGGGATCGAATGATTTCGAACGAGAAGGAATCAAACGGAATGAATTCAACATTGCCAGATTCAAAAATGACATGAAAAAGTTTGATGACTTTTTGAATACCAGACTGATATACCTCGAGCGTAACCGCCCGAATGTTCACAAAGCATACATGTACTACAAAAATGAAGAAAATCTCAAGGCGGTTGGCTTCAAGGGCAAAATTCACGAACCAGCGATTCTTCACGTGAACGTGAAGGACATGAAGTATGGAAAGATTGCGGAACGTCATATCAGCAACGACGATATGTGTGCTTTTTTCGTTGAGGATAAAGACGATGTACAGAAGATGTTGAACCACAACGCCGAAATTGGGCTTCGTGTCTCAGTGATATATCACGAAGAATCTCGAAATTTTCAAGTCCCAGAAAGTTGCTGGAACCCACAATTGAAGCAAGACTTCGACTTTCAACTGTGTCTCATCGACTTAATTGAGGCCCCATCTTACTACATGTCGTACTTGTGTAAAAGCTCCTCACTACACAAGATCTTGATTGGAACTCAGAGAACAGATGATTTGTCGGAACGAATCATGAACAAATGCAACGATATTCATCAGTTTTACACAGGTACAATGTACAATTTTATGAAGCTGTAGCTGGTCCACCGAAAATGTCATTTAATGTAGAATTTTGTACACAGAGGCATACCAATACATCATACGTACATCCCGATACGGTGGTGGCAAAAATATGACCATCATCTCGCTTTATGATCCCAAAATCTTCACGAAGAATATAAACGCAGCTGATAAAGACCAAAAACTGGCTGAAATCCGTCGGCTTGAGAAGGAGAAACAAGAACATCAAGCTGCAATCGACAGTAAAGAAGCCGAGCTACAGAAACTAAGCAAGGAAATCACTGCTTTGGAGCAGCAGCGAGATGCCCTGCAGGAAAAGATAACTACTCGACAGCGACTTACATCGGCTATTAATTTCAACCTGGACTCCGTCAGAAGAAGGGAAGAAGGGGGACAAAATCTTCAACAAATGAAGAAAGATTTAGACGATCGTGTGAAGGTATGTCCTAAACGTGATTATTCAGGAATTGAGCTTCAGTGGGCTACTAAACTAATATCTTCAATCGTGCAGGAGGCTAGGCAAATTCAGCTTAACCACGCAATGACATTGGCAAGCAATATTACCACCATTACACCAAAGTGGCATGAAATTGACTACCTGCAACATCAAATAGACACTCTAATACAAGGAATCCGTGACAAAAAGGCTGACGTTCAGGAAGCGGAAAGAACCTTCAGAGCTCTACATGTAAGTAGAAATCAACCACTTGAGTTGGGCGTTTGCTTGCGTAACTTGCTGTAGATATCAAATAACTAATGTCTGTACAACCTGTACGACATGATGCAGGACAAGGTCAAACAATTGGACCCCAAAGTGAATCTCGCCACTAAATCGTTCAAGCAACATAGATTAGATGCCGAAACAAAAACTGGATTGAAGCAGCCGCCTCCCGACGTTCTAGATGGAAGCATAGCTGACACAATTGACAAGAAAATCGGTGCTCTTCATGCCCGTTTGAACTTTTTACCTGAAGTTTCGGAGAAAACGTTGAGAGAATATGAGGAACGGAAACAAAAGATCACTGCTCTTGAGCGACAGAAGAAGGAATTAGAGAAAACAATTCGAGAATCCCAAGCTCATATAGATGAACAGCGGGAAGTGTGGCTGCAACCATTGCGGAAGTTGGTTGACGAAATCAACGCCCATTTCGGCAATTACTTTGAAAATATCAAATGTGTTGGCGAAGTATCGCTTGATACACCTGAAGATGGGGTGAGTTTCGATGTTACCTCCTGTAATGATTGCTAAACTAGCTTTTCCACCAGCATTTTTCAATACATTACAACCTTACAGAGCGAGTTTGGAAAATACGGCATCAAGATCAGGGTCAAGTTTCGGTCGGACGAAGAACTGAGCGAGTTGATTGGCACTAAGCAGAGTGGTGGCGAAAGAGCTATAACAACGGCATTATACATCTTGGCCCTGCAAGCTTTAACTCAAGTACCATTCCGCGTTGTTGATGAAATTAACCAGGTAATGGATGCTAGCTGTTTGAACTTGAGTCCATATTGTGTGACGATTATCTGATTGGGATTTGTTTTATGTGCAGGGTATGGATGCCACAAATGAATCAAGATTCTTCAATTTACTCTGTGATCTCGCCAAGGGACATAATACACCTCAGTATTTCTTGTTGACTCCCAAGGTTTGTGAACCTCAACAACAAAAATATCACTCTGGATTCATTGAATTAGACTTTAATTGTTGTCACTCTCTATTTCTCATCTACAGCTTCTACCTCCCGTCGAATACCCGGATAATGTTGAGATACACATGATCTTCAACGGCCCTTGGATTCACGCTAATGAAGATGAGGATGAGTCGTCTGATTCTGGTGAAGATTGATGCTTTCTTCGTTATGTTAACACCATTCCACTCTAAAGAACTGATTGCGTTTCCAGATTACAGATTAGTAATAAGTAGTAGGATGTAATTTTGTAAAGAATGAGAATCTGTGAATCAATTATATATACTTTTCCCTTTGGATTTTCGAGCTCAATTTATATATGAACATATAATATACAGATAGCATTTTAGAAGGAGGCTCCTCACCATGGGTTTTCGTTGCATGAAATTCAGCATAAGGGAAATGATTGAGGAACTCCACATGAGAGGAAAGCCTTTGGAGAGAATGGACGGCATCGCAGTGTTTATGCTTGCTTAAAATACATGTATGCAGGCTGCAGACAATGTAAATACACCATAAATACCTGCAATATCGTTAGTAGCGAAAACGCCATTTTGCTGATTCTCGTTGTATTTCCCGAAATTTTACGATTTTTTGTCTTTGATGGAATTTTGAAGAAACGGTTCCACTGCTGTTAAATTTGAAATTAAGGATTACTGTTTTACAAACAATATTTTTCCTCCCCATTGGAAATGTGTACAATTTCAACCGTTCAGTTTTTCTCATGGATTGACATTATTGATGTTCTTGCTGGATCTCAAGTGTAAAATCTGATTTTAATGATTGTGATTGCAATGGTGTTGCACTCGTGAAGCAACAGGATTACGTGTCGTACGACTCCGACTAACTAGACAACTAACCTCATTCGATTTCTGAAGCATAAATCCAGGTTCACGGCTATCGATCCAAAATGGAGCAAATGTCAGACGAATTTGCTGAGCGAGCCCAGAGTTTTCCGACATTCATGGGTCACATTGGGTCAATTGTGAGACTCAGAATTCATGATTTCATGTACGTTCAATACTTGCCAGTGCAAGAGACACATTTTCTTTGGTTGAATAAGCTGATTTCGTATTGTGTTTCTACAGGACTTATCAAGAAGTTGAATTCAAAGCAGCACCAAACATCAATCTTATCATGGGACCAAATGGTACCGGAAAAAGTACAGTAGTTTGCGCCATTTGCTTAGCCTTGGCTGGAAAACCGAGCATTTTATCGAGGGCATCAACGGTATGAGGAAAGAATTAGTTGCTTATGAGCTTCAAGAAATGATGAAATTGACGATATCTAGTATGTATGTATTCCAGCTAAAAGAGTTCATTCGTCATGGCTGTAATGAAGCGACAGTTGAAGTGGAGCTATTCAACCCTCTCAGCAACCGTAAAACCGGCGGTCAACGAGGAAACTGGGTTATCAAAAGAGTTATTCGGAAAATTAAGACGCCGACTGGGGATGGGGCTTCCAGTGAATGGTTCATGAACGGATCGCGAGCAAAAGAACAACAGGTAAGTGTTGGAGATACACATTGAGGGTTTAGCTTAAGCGTCAGGTCTACTTACTAAAATCTTTGTTCTTGACATGACAGGTTCTGGACTTGATGAAGAAGTTGCATATACAGCTGGATAACCTTTGCCAATTCCTACCTCAAGATCGAGTCCAAGATTTTGCAAAGCAGAATGCTGTTGAACTTCTGAAAGCAACCCAAGGAGCGATTGGCATTTACAAAGATGTGGATCTGCGGGCAATTTACGAAGAACTGAAGGAGCTGCAAATCACTGTCCGAGGCTTGACACAGCAACTAAAACGAGAGGCGGGGAATTTGAGAGCTGAAATGGACAAGTTTAATGTTGAAATAAAGCAGCTTGAACAACACAAAGAGAAAGAAACTATAAGAAATCACATTAAAGAGCTGGAAGGAAAGAAGCTGTGGATTAGAGCTGAAGAATATCGTCAAATTCATGAAAAGGTAAAAACAAAAAAATATAGGTTCATGGTTCATGTTCAACTCTTCAAAGAGGTATGAAAGATCCTCTCTGATTTTTTCCTCTACCGCAGCTTCAAAGCGAGATGAAAAACTTGGTCACCTTGAAGAAAGTCGAGACGGAAAAATCTTATCCGTATCATCAGTCGATTCGGCAGTTGGAGAAAAGACTTACTGAGTACCAAACGGAGCTCACAGAAACGATCCGAGTCTCCGACAACTTCTTTGATGAGCGCATACGCGGCTACTACGAGAATAAAACCAAAGATGCTGAAGCAGCGATAGCCCAGCACAAAGCTGAATATGACCAGGGGGTGACGCTGGAGAAAAACCGACTCAGAGAAATCGTTGCAATGAAACAACGATTAGCTGTAAAACAGCGTGACTTGGATGAGTTCAACCAGGAGGAACCACGAACTGGTACGTAGGCCAGTTTTGAAGTTCTTGGTGAAGTATATCAAAACGCTTCTATAATTCGCTTTCTTTTGCAGACGAACAGCTGAAGAATGAGCAAGCTCAACTAGAAGCAAAATTAGACACGATATCCAAAAGGCTGTATACACAGGAAGGTTCTAATGACTTTGATCGAAGTGAAATTGCCCGACGCAAAACTCAGGCTGGCATGCTACAGGCACAACTGAAGGAGTTTGACAAGTTACTCAACGTCAGATTAATGTACCTTCAGCGAAACCGTCCGGATGTTTACAAGGCTTACATGTACTACAAGGACGAAGAAAACAGGAAGGCAGTTGGGTTCAAAGGGGAAATCTATGAACCAGCAATTCTTCACGTGAATATCAAGGACATGCAATATGGAAAGATTGCGGAGCGTCATATCAGCAATGATGACATGTGTGCTTATTTTGTGGAAGACAAGGAAGACGTTCAGAAGATGTTGAATCACAATGCCACCAAAGGATTTCGGGTTTCGGTCATCTATCATGCACAACCTCATAATTTTCAAACACCCAAAGGCTGTTTGACTCCGAAACTGAAGAAAGATTATGATTTCCAACTGTGTCTCATCGATCTGATCGAAGCTCCAACCTATTATATGTCCTACCTATGCAAAACCTCCCCTCTACACAAGGTTTTGATTGGATCTGAGAAAACTGATGGTTTGTCTGAAAATGTCATGAATGAGTGCAACGAAGTTCAACAGTTTTACACACGTGAGTTGAAATTATGGCGGGAGTAATTGCCATTTTTTATCGTTTCAAAAGAAATTACCTGTTTGCAGCGCAATACCAACACATCATTCGCACATCCCGGTACAGTGGTCGGAAGAACATCACTTCGGTTTCTCTTTTCGATGCTAAAATATTCACCCAGAACATCAATGCAGCCGAAAAAGACGAGAAGATAGCAGAAATTGAACGCCACGAAGAAGAAATCAAGAAGCGCCAGGAAGCAATTGACGGCAAGGAAATCGAACTGGAGAATATTCGCAAGGACAAGAAAGATATGGCGAAAGCCATAGTCGACCTTAAATCTAAAGTTGATGCTCGGCATCGATTGAAGTCTCAGATTTACACGAGCACAGAATCTATCAGGAGGAATGAAGAAAGTGGATCCGACCTTGAAAAAATGAAGCAAGACTATGAGCAGCGTGTTAAGGTATGCTGTTATTTGTTAAGTCGAATTCATGACCCATAGTTCATAGGTTCTGTACATAGAAACAAAAAATCTCTGAAAAGTGTTTTTCGTTTCCAGGCAGCCAAGTGCAGACTATTGGATCACGCAACCGATTTGGCAAACAACATTGCACTCATAACACCCAAATGGCATCAAAGGGCATATCTGGAGCATCAAATTGAGATTGTCTCCCAAGGGATCCGTGCAAATCAATCGCAAAAACAGGAAGCGGAAGCTGCAGCAAGAGCGTTACAAGTACGAGAACGATCATTATCTAAATGCAAGCTCAAACAAAGCTGTACTAACGAACGTAATATTACCTTGCAGGTAAAAATAACTGATTTGGATCCCAAAGCGCGAGTTGCATCCAATGAGTTTGCTGATGCCAGAAAGGATGCTATAGCTAAAACGGGATTGCGAGAACCACCCTCAGACGTTCTCGATGGGAGCATCAGAGACACAGTTGACAGAGAGATCAGCTGTCTCCATGCTCAAATGAAGTTCAAAAACGACCTTAGTGATGACTGGTTCAAAGACCATGAGAGTCGGAAGAACAGGATCAACAACATGGAACGGCAGAAAGCAGAGCTTGAGAAGACTGTTGGAGTATCTCAAGAAAATATCAGCATCAAGCAACAAATCTGGCTGCAGCCACTACGAGAGTTGGTCGATAAAATTAACACACATTTTGGAACGTATTTTGAGAACATCAAATGTGTTGGAGAAGTGTCACTCGATATTCCGGATGACGCAGTTAGTTCAAATCTGATTAATTTTGGCTCAGTTTCGATAATTTGTTAACGTTTATGTACCATTACAGACGGAATATGGAAAATACGGAATTAAGATCCGAGTCAAGTTCCGGTCGGATGAAGAGCTAAGCGAACTAATCGGCTCTAAGCAAAGTGGTGGTGAAAGAGCAATAACGACTGCTTTATACATCTTGGCTCTGCAAGCTTTAACTAAAGTACCATTCCGTGTCGTCGACGAGATCAATCAGGTAAATACCGCCAGTTGCCGACCCTATACGATACTTTAACTTTCAGTACAAGCTGAATATTTCACTTCTTGCAGGGAATGGACGCAACGAACGAATCAAGATTCTTCAATTTACTCTGCGACCTCGCCAAGGGCCATGATACACCACAGTATTTCTTGTTGACACCCAAGGTAACATTATTCGCACTTCGCACCATTATCAGCGGCCGAGTAAAAAGTGGCAGTGGTTTAATACCAATATTTTCATTCCATGCTGCAGCTCTTGCCACCGGTGACATATCCAGATAATGTGGAAATACACATGATATTCAACGGACCTTACGTCGAGTCTCTGGACGGAGAAACCTCTGATGAAGATTCAGATGCTGATAACCGTTCCGATACATCACGCTAATCTTGTAGTGTTAGTTGTGTTATCAAATACACTGTAGAAAGGCTAGTAATCCGTAGCCAGGGAAACCTGCATAGCTTTAAGTGAGGGTGGACTATTTCGATTTCGTTAAGTAATATTTTAGATGAAGCTGGAATGCATATTCATATCTCAGTTTGATTGACATGAATTTACGTATCAAATTATAACTTTATTTTACCGACATTAAATAAAACTTTATTTGATTCCAGAATGAAAAAGAAATCCCCCAAGGTAACTTGAGGTCCCCATTAATGTTGAAGGGATTGCCCAATTCTCAACTTTTGCAACCTAATTTGACTTTTCAGGCTCTTACTTCTGAAGCTCTGGGTACCACCGCTGGTGTCTACCAAGCCCAATGTGTACCACCTCGTTCCAAACGTAAGCGCCAGCGCTTACGGCTTCGTCGCCGAGAAACACCGCCTCCAGTATCAGACACGTCTTCATCAAGTACTTCAGTGATTCCTTTACACCATAATCGTCTCAAGCCCAGAAACCATTCAGGACGTCATCATGCAGCTCGTCTCTTGGAAGAAGAATACATTCCCCCGGATCGTAGCAGCGGTGTCGATTCCCACCAGTCCAAACCATTTTTACCATTTCTCAAGTCTTCAGCCTCCAGCCCAATCGCAGACGTCCATGATCCTCCAAAGGCCCACAAGAGCGACACTAATCACAGACCTTATGTAACGCACAAATCGCTTGTCCGCTTGACAAAGTCCAAACGTCTTGGAGATTCAAGTGCCCCCAAGCCATCACCTGCTCCGTCCAGGCACCAACTTCTCAGCTTCAGCTGCTCTTCAGTAGTACCTGCAATCAGCTGCAATAAAGCTCCAACTGATTTACCTGCGAAGAAGTCAACCTCGAATATAACAACAAACCTGCAATCTTTCTACAAAAACCAACTGAAATGTCCTTCAGACAGCATGATACCATCTCAGCATCTCGACAAATCTGAGGAGCAGAATTGGGCAACTGCTGGTTCTTCTCGTTACTTAACAGACCTCAAATGGCGGATCTGCTATGCGACCAATATCTACGTTTACAAGAATGGCGACGGAGACCATACACCAATTCTGATCCATGTCCCGCCGGTAAAGAAGAAGTCGATGCAATGCATTTTGTCTTTGATCGAAGAGCGGATCTCGTTTCCCATTGGCTACGCCCAGTGTCTCTACAAAATGAACGGAGTTCTGATCCGACATCCTGGCGAGCTAGAAATGTACAACAAGTATGTGGTCGCTTCCAACTGCGATAGGACGTTCAAACCACTGACTTATGGAAAGAAACGAACACCAATGCTGGTGCTCGGAGTGGCTTCGAAGCATGCTCGGGAACTTCGGCGTCGGCACGAGTCTGGCTTGGGTAAATTGGTGAGCCAAGTTCGATATTAAACAAAAACTCATTTTGACACTTTGATTAAGTCTATTCTTGAAAACTTTTTACAGGATGAAGATTTTCAAGAGCCGGAGCAACAGAACGAAGTTAGCAATATTCACCCATTGAACTCCCCTGTGCCTCAAGGTCGCGGCGATGGAGATACTGGATGCTTGTACGTCAAAAATTATTTCCATTAGCTACTCACACTGACGACAATCTTCAAATAAATATTTTATTTCCTCAGCCACAATACCAGAAACCATAGACTGGGCCACTACAACCACAAAACCATCTTTGAAAACGCCAACAGCCAAGAAAAAACGCCTTGCAATAACTTCGGATCTCTTCGGCGTTCCTTTGTACCCATAAAGATTGCTCCTGAAGTACAACAAGAGCCTTGTCGTTATAAAAGTCTACACGACCAGGGTCAAGGTGATGCCTTCTTCGCCACTCCTCCCAATACAAAAGCCAGCAACAAGGTAAATATAGTAGCTTTAACTCCCACAAAAATCCTCAACTTCTAAAAATATCTAAATGTCCATCGCAGGCTCGAAGTGGAATCACCGACACTTCAGGAGACAAGAAAGTCTTTTACGAACAAGTCGCCACCACCAACGTTCTCACCGGCTTCCACGAACCAGGAGGACCGTATTCTGAAGCAGGTACTCAATTCAGTGGACCTGCGGGAAACTCGCCCGATGTCGCTCAGACTGGGAGTCCGAATACACCATTAAAACCAATAACTCCACCGCCAAAGGACCTCAGAGAAGCCAAAACGACCTTCACGGACCTCACATCCTCCTCTCCTCAAGATTCCGGTCGCATCATCGAAATATCCACATCGCCCAGAGCCCTTGCCCAAGATTCAAAAACTCATCTGATGGATGCAACGTCTACTTCGTACCTTCAAGCCCGGCCAGGTTTACCGCCATGCGCCACTTTCAGAGTCGTCCAGCCTCAGTACGTCACTCCGCCACCAATGGCTCATGGTTTCGCTCAAAACGCCACCTTCCACCACCACCCTGCTCAGCAATTCTTCCCAGAAGGAACTACCATTCTAACTAATCCGGCGTCCATGCAATCTGTTATTTACCTACCCAACCCTTGCCAGCACCAGTTTCCTTTTGTCATGTCTTCGAACCAGGCCTTGCAACCACCAACCTTTGGCTACTGGCCTCCGCCAGCTACTCCAATCGCGAGGGACTGGCTTCCAAATTCACGCCATCCGTCCTTCTATAACCACAATGCAGCCGTTGGTCTTCAGACTTCACCGCCAGCGTCAGCACAGGGGTTTGAAAACTCCATGCCGTTTACACAGCAGAGCTTCGGATCTAAAATGACCACTTCGAAGGAGTTCCTAGTACCCGCCGCAGCCCCCAAACCGGTCAACCAAAGTACTTTTCAAAGCGCAGCCAACAAAGACTTTAAGGACCAGTCAATGCAAACAGCCACATGTTCAACTGCTTCGATGGACAGCGCTCGAAGTACCAAGTCAGACATTTATCCACTGCCACCTCCGTCACCATTCAGAGACACTGCTGGAAGCCTCAAGGCGAAAAATCCTGATCAAGCGTGCAGCTGAAACCTGCTTTTGATTTCCAAGTTTAGCTTTTTTGAAGAAAATTGTCAAGTCATTTGGTCTCGAAGAAATATTAAATGAATTGATGGTATAGAGCAATTGTAAATGCGCTTTCCACAATATAGCAAGAAATTACTACAGACATACATTACTTTTAGATAGCTTTAACTTATATACGTATCAACCAGTTTTAATCCAGCTTTGACCCACGAAATTAATCATGGCTGTTTAAACATCAAAAGTTCCTAAATGTAAAATACTCGCTATAAGCTCGATAACTATACATGTACAGTAATATCATACTGTAACCGATATAGCGGTCTCACTACTCTGCGTGATTCAGTAACCGCCATTTAAACTCATCAAAATAATACCTCTTTCTACTATCATCGACTATACATATATAAATAATAACGCTGCCGTCCAGAATGCAGCAGCTCAGATAATATAATTGATAGTTCTATAGGGTACAAGCTGAAAAAGAAAAAACTATAGCAGCTAATGACTCTTATATAACAGGAAGGAAGGTGTACAGTAGTAGTGTTTCTAGCTTATTCGAATTCTAACGGCGTCAGCCTACAACGTCCAAAGTCTCCTAAAGAAAAAGTTGTCTTTTTTGAATATATATATGTAATAATAATAATAATTAGTAGTAACTGAATGCATTTGTGTGTGTGTGTACTCTCAATATAAATACATTTTCTTCTTCGCATCCCATCTAGCTACAGTACGTACAATCTAGCATTTACACAGCTCTGATTCTATAATAATCTATAATTAACTTTGAAGAACAAATGCATTAATCATAGCGCCGACGTCAACGGTAGCATTGATTGACCTCCAGCGGCAACGCCCAGTAAAGCTGGTTTCAGCAAATCTAGAAACACATAAGAATCAAACGTTAAAGCTCAGGTTCGAAGTATTATAATGAATTCCAGCCAATTTTAAAGAAAAGTTTGCGAATTTCAGTCATACTTGAATAGATCCACTGACCTTCAAAAGACTTGACAGGGGTCACGGGGGCGGGTCCCTGAATGACGGTATGGTTGGATGTGTGGTGGTTTGATGATGAACTGGTTCCGGATTTACCACCGCTATTATTGCTCCCGCTCGAATTATTGTTATTGCTCCCCTGACTGCTCTTTTGCTTCCGCTTCCTAGTTTGAATCGTCTCTTTTTTCATCGCCAGCGGTCTTTGGATCCCATGAAGTTTGAAGTAGAGGCCGCATGCGTTGCACACAGTCTCACCTTGCAGGTTTCGTCGCCAGAGCGAAGTGTTCTTGGCTCCGCAGTTGGTGCAGGTCATGCCTTGTCGCCTTGAAGCGTTCTGCAAGATTCGCCAAAATTACAATCACTTCCTCTGATTTCGCAAGTCATCAAAATCGATATAGGAAACAGTTGGATCGAAAATACAGAAATTACATGCAAGAGCAAAAGATAAACCCGCAAAGTCTCTGTCAGTTGAGTATAGGAATAATTTTTAAGAGATTTGAAGAGATTTGAAAAAGAGTTGTTCAATCAAGTGGATTCAAAATGGCTGTTTGACATACCGCTCTCTGCTTAGGCTGTGTCTGTGTCGCAAATCCGTCTGATCGATGATTTGATTTTGCCGTCAAAGAGCCTGAACCTGCATACAGAGAAAAGAAATGACGGATTTACGACAACTGCTATTAAATGCATCTTAAAAGTTATAGCGCATTTATTTATTAAACTTCTAAGCATTCGCCCTACTCCTATATGATTTCCTGCAGCCCTAAACGCCCTTGCATGTAGTAAAACTTTCTGCATTTTCTTCCTATAATGCCAAATAAATTACACTTCTTTTGGGTTCCCGGGTCAAAGGTCGATTCAACCCGTTCATCCTGTGGTACAGCCCGCATGCATTGCACAAGTAATTTCCAGTGTAGTCTCGTCGCCACAACGGGGTGCTCATGGACCCGCAATTTACGCACTCCCGCGATTCTGGACAATCGTCTTCTGCTTCAACCATTGATATATATATATAGTTAACATTAGCTTTCAAAATTACCAAAACCTCCATCAGAGCCTCTGCATCTAATATATAATAATAGCCTTTGAAACTGGAGCTTCACCATTATGAACCTTGGTCGTGTCGGATGTCGAGTCAATTTCTTCTTTCATAGCAGCGAAGAATAAAAAAATATTAGGCCACCAAGGAGAATAATACTGCAGTAGATGAAATCTAATCTTCCCTCCGCTATAGTAATTAATATTGAGATGTCTTCCAATCAAAACATCAGCTGGTGCTTCTTATTTCCTTTTATCTTATCTCGGGCCCTTGATGTCTTGCTCTTGTTCAAGTTGCAAATCAGCAGTAGTATCAAGTATCATAGTTTGGTTTACAAACATTTCAAAACAAATACAAACCGCAGTCCGACCCCTCTGGTTTTAACTGCAGTCATAAAAAGCCCTGTTGATTTGCTGACCTCAGGAGAAATCCTCAAGAACGCCAAGAAGCCAAGCCCTTCGGCTCATTCCTTCTTTGGTTCTAAGTTCTGTCCATAACTTTTCACAGTTCCTAATTCCAAATAAGTGTAACTGGATCCCTTGGAGAAACGCACACACGTTTCATCCCTCATTAATATTTACAGCTTTGGCTATTAGAACGTCTTATACTTTTTCTTGTTAGCTTCTGGTCCTGCTATATATACAAATTGACCGTCGCCAAACTGGCTTACAAGTATATAGGTTTGGAAAAATACTGTTCCTAATTTTGCAATCAACCATGAAGGGAAGGAATCACGTAGAGCTGTCCTAGCTTTTTAGTCTAAAAGCACGTGCATAAAGCTAAACAACACTTGGCTCTCCGTATTGTAGCGGCGGCCTCTGGTCTTGTTGTAATGTTGACAAGAATCGTTCATGGAAATATTATTATTAACGAATGGACATAATTTATGATACCAAAGGACTTACCATTAACGATTGGTTTGATATCATTGTACAAATTCCGTCTGGCTATCGCTTGCGCCTGGCTAGCAGCAGCAGCAGCTCCGCTGTTTCCTCCAACGACGGGAAAGTCTCCGTTGACAAACGGCAAGACTTCAGAAGTGTATTCTGGAAAGAAGATTAAGTGTTAGAAATCCCAGGAGAATCTTTCTATAATCAAGTAAATGTTGATTTGAAAGCTTACGAGGCGAATAATGAGCGGCAAAAGACGTGAGCGAGCTTCTCGGCGACGAAATTAAAGGTAATCTCCTGCCCTGATAGGGGTCTTCAAGTCCAGCTAAAACGATTGAAAAAATCCATCAATTCATCATAACGTCAACAACACCTGTTCAAACATTAAAGTTACATGAATTTCGAATACGACGTCTATTGGACACAACATCTCACCTGTATGAGGCCAGGCAAAGCTGCCAGTGGTTGCAAAGTAGTCCGCCGTACCAGCCGCGTAGGACAGCAAAGTTGCATGGTTGCCATAGCTGGCTGCATGTTCCAGTCCGTGGGCCCCAGACAATGCCATGTAATCGTCCATCCTCCGCATCTCATCGCCCCGCCTACATCAAAATACTATATTAGATTTATAGCCTTTGATCTTCCTCCTCATCTCATCTCTTCTTACATCTTACGCAATGGGTTCAGCTCTTTATAGACCATTCCATGGATCTTACCTGCTCAACGGGCTATGTTCATTACTGCTACTGCCACCATGGTGATGCCCATTGACATCAGCGCCCTCATGCTGCTGCTGCTGCTGCTGCCCATTCAGCCCGCTGTGGTGGTGGCTCCGATGATGTCCATTCCCACCTCCAATCAACCCATCCGCAGTCAAATGGTACTCTCCATTGGCTGCTGTGACCAAAAGTGTCTTTTGCCCATGATGATCAAGTCCGAATTCCGTCCCATGGAAGATACCGGAAGACGAGCTGCTGCTGCTAACGACAGGAATATGGTTGTTGTTGTTGTTGTTCGCCTCAGCATGGTGTCCATTATGTTGATGGTGGTGATTGCTATGGTGGTTGTGGTGGTGGTGGTGGTCATGTTCATTGTGATGCCCTGGTGAAAAGTGTGACCCCACAAGCCCACTCACCAGCCCATCAGCCCCACCATGGCCATCAGCCTCCTGGCTCAGAAACAAATTGAGCAGGTCAGCACTACTGCCATTATGAGCCGTGAGCGGAGTTCCCGTAACACCCAGCTCTCGCTTAATGTTAGTTGCGTAGGTGTAAATCAAAGGGACGTGGGCGTTGGGCGGCGAGGTCGTCACAACAGCGGCAATCACCGAAGAGGCCGGCGAGACTGAAGAGTTGGAGGAACTGTTGCTGCTTCCATTGCTGTGGGTGCTGAGCGGGCTGTGGTGTTGGATATGATTTTGTTGGTGGTGAGGGTGGTGGGGGTGGTGAGTCTCTGTTACATCATGGTCCAGGTGTTGGTGTTGTCCGCCATGGTTGTTGATGACAACATGGTGTTGTTGTTGTTGTTGTTGCTGATGGTGATGGTGACCATCATGGTGGTGATGACCATTGTGGTGGTCACCACGTTCAACAATGACGCTTGGATGGTGATGCCCTGCACCGATGAGGTGGTGGTGGTGGTGGTGGTCAGTTGACGAAGTTACGTTGTTCAAGGCAGCGGATAAGAGACTGTGTTGGGGGTGGTGTTGGGGGGACTGATTGTTAGTGTGGGTGTGCTGGTGGGCAAGGGTTGTGTTTAGCAATGGCGGCACTGCCACTCCGTTAGTTGTTGTTGCTGAAGTAGCGGTTCCACCGCTACTTGATGAAGTTGGCGAGGTCGAGCCATGATGGAGTCCAGCTGTATTAGAAGTAGCCGTTCCGCCCGGAACGTTATTCCCGCCACCGCCCTTTGAGGACGACGTCGAACCTGATGAGGATGACGAGGAATCTGAACAGTCTTCGGGGCTCATGTTGAAGTCTGAAATTGAATCAAGGTTTTTATTATAACAACATTTTCAAACAACGTCTGCTAAAAGGTCAGCGCCGTGTCAAGTTGCATAAATAAATCTTTCATGGGCATTTTGAGCCTTGGCTGGTATGTTTTCAACAGTATTTTGGTCTTTACTCGATCCTCTACGTGCTACTGGAGACGAAACAAATTTTAATGTGCTTCAACTTGGAGTTGGTTGAAAGCGAGACATGGAGACTCTTACAGTGAATTCACTCAAGTCAGTCAGTTAGTTAGTCGCAGTAGTGTATTTCCATTCTGCTAAAGCCAATTTACAATGGGATTCCCTCATCCTTCTGGCTCCTGTATTAAATACAGTTCAACTCTGTACTCAAATACAAAATTAATGACTCCACGCCACTTTTTCCTCACGCATAACCTTTCACCTTTCCCGTGTAATGCTTCCCCAACTCTGTGTATGAAATCATAAATTTCCTCCACTGCTCTGACTGTAAATCAATTAATCTGAGCAAAAAACCAAGGAAATAAGTACTGCCCTTCCAGTTTGAAACCATCAAAAATTCTCTCTCAGATCATTAACTCATTAAGAAAACACACACATACAGGGAGTGAATTTATGAGACTTGCGGCCACAAGTCAAAAGAAGGGTTGACAAAACAAGCAAAAACATTTACCCCAATTCCAGCAGCCCTTTCACAGTTCCACGTCCCACTACATTATACAAAATTTATTATTATTTTGCTCTGACGCCCTTCCATGGGAAAATATATAAAGGGTTTCCTTCTTTGGAGCCCAGACGGAGGCTGGCCGAAAAATGGCTTCCAGAAAATATATAACTTCATCTTCTTTTATATTTTGCTGATGATAGATTCAAGGCTTGCTAAGAATTCACAGTCAGCTAGCAAAGAAAGAGACGACAGCGGGTCAAAGGTCATGTGTCAAACACATTAAACTCAAGGGTTAAAATTTGCCCTTTTGTCTTCGTCTCCATGAACAAGTTGAAGCAACCTGTTTGTCTGGCTTCTAGAATTCTAAATTCGCCTCCTACTATACTACTACAGAAGCTTGCTTGTGCAATCGTCTGAAACGTTCAACTTGCCATTATATATTTAAGCTTAACAGTTGTATTGCGTGTGACTTGGTCAAATAATAAATAAATACTTGCATGAGAATGTTGTAAAGTGGAATTATTCGTCTGACGTTCCTTAGTTCCTTCATGGCCTCGAGCAAAAGTTTCACAGCTTTCAAGGCTAGAAATCTATAGATTCTTCTATTCCCTCTACGGGCCCAAGAAGTGCGCGGATATATAATCCTCGAGGATTACTCAAATGGACGTTTTGAATCCGATGCAATGATCAGATTTTTTCAAGTCACCTCACTCAGGATTAATTACATACGACGTAAAACGTACAAAACAATTAATGTCCTGAGTCCTGATTGACAGAGGCGATCGAGCTATGAAGGCTTGTGGCTCCATACTTTGTACTTTAAATCCCCGTGAAATCTAAAACAAATATAAGCTTTGACGAGACTGACTTAAACTCTATAAAGTAGCACCATGATTAGAAGATTCTAAGAGCTACTGTAAACCATGTAAAACCACAATGCCACATGAGAGAGACTGTGGTTTCAAAATGGCGGCTGTTAAGTCTTGAACGCCGCCGACGGCGGAGGATGAGGTACCGTTAGATACGTAGAAGAAGTTCTGATGATGATGGATTTGAATTTAGAAGCCAGCATAATCCTGAATACTATATAAATTCATTTACTGTGGCGCAGTACTAAAACTATTTAAAAAAGTGGAACCTGGAATGGAACTTGAGCAGTGTTTTGGAGCAGTTGCAACCTGCCCCGGGAGAGCTAAAATAATGGCGGCTTTGGAAGTCTTGAAGAGAGTAATAATTAAGTCAATTTGATATGATATCTCGTCTCTAACATGCACTTTGAGGAACGTAATTTCGATAATAGTGAAGAGATAGGATAAAACGATGCACAACTATAATTTGGCGATAAGGGGAGGCGCGCTCTCATATCTTATCATCATACGTGCGAATAAAAGTTTTAATGTCCAGAAGAATGAAAAGCGAGATTATTTATATATAGCGGCGTCTTCTTGCATTATTGCAATTTTGCATTAACGATAGCCAGCTGATAGCAGGTCGTTTGTGAAAAGTGGCAAAGTGCGTATAATACAATTATCATCTAAAAGTGCATTCTTGTAGAAAAGGACATATCTTTGTCTTATCAAAAGTGCGTACATCATATCTTTATACATGTTATCTCCTCGACTTTCTTTGAGCAAAATATTATCGCTAGATATTTATACATCCGAATCATGATATCGTCTTATGCAATTTGATATCTCTGCCTTTTTGGTTTGTTTTGGTTCTTCTTCTGGATAAATGGATACCGACCTTTAGTTTCAGTCAGAGACGGAAAAATACGGATCTTGTTTGGAGTAGATTGCTAATTCTCCAAGACTATACAATTGTGATGCAAAAATCGGTGAAGATATGTTCATTCATTTCCTGCCAATTTAAGTTGTTTGTTGTTTCCTGATTCAAATTCTTCTCAATCAGATATCACATCCTCACAGTCAGTTTACGTCAAATAATGGCAAAATATCAACAACAACAACACAACACTAAAACCACAGAATCCTCCTACAATTTTCACTTCTTGCTTCAATTCCACTTCCAATCTTGACCAAAATTTAAAAAAATTAAAAAAACGTTTGACAAACTTACCTTTGACTGGTGCTGTTCTACAAAACACTCAAGTTGAAGACTCACTTGTCAACTTGTTCAAGGCTGTCTGGTCGTCAAGGATTTTCGGTCTTGTTGGTTCACAAAAGAGACGGAGAGT